>CAAE01012030.1:32564-47264 GCA_000180735.1 Tetraodon nigroviridis
ACTAACATAAGCTGCTCTGGGACTTGCCTGCGTCAAATTAACGTCCATAACTTTAATAGATGTCGGGGTCACACAGAGGCTGTCCTACTATGTTCCTGGAAATAAGAAATGATTTAATATCCGGTTGGGTCATCCTGACGCGGCCCAAGTCTTGCGTATAATTCTGACAAGCGGGGTCATGGTGGGGCTCTTCCTGTGAGGGGTGTCCTAGTGCACCTGTGGGAATTTACCAGGTTAGAATTAATGAAACCTAGATCCAGAAGAAGAGGAGATAAGCACAGAAGAGGTCTTTATGCCTCCACATCTCCACTCTTCTCTTGGAGATGTCCTGTCTCTCGGGTGCTGTGGAGGCAGAAAACAGATTTTAATTTCAGTGGAGTTCCGGCTATTAAAAAGATTTAAGTAAACGTTGTAATTTGCTCAGAGGTGGCAGGAGACGCTTTCATGAGAGTATTAAAGTGGTTATGGCCTTCTGCTCTATTCTCAGCCAGCGATGAGCCGCCGTGTCCCAGTAAAGAACACCCAGGTGAGGGCGGAGCGTATACAGCTGCTATTTAACGAAGAACCATTAATGAAAATTGGAAAGTGACAGCTCTGCACTCGCCTTATAACATTTATCACCATCTGGAAGAGAGACGGTGGGTTTTATGACAAGTTTATGATGCCCATTTAATTGCAATAGCAAAATAAAACAAGGAAGTTTGAATGTATGCTACAGTCTGATGCTGTGACGTAGCTTTTTTTTTTTTGCTTGCTTTGACAAACATAGTCTGTGTTATGCCTTGGATGTTCTTGCAAATGAGTCGTTGGAGGGAAGAGAATGGTGGTTGTGTACAACTGGCCCTTTTAGAATATTGAGAAGCCTGAGAAGGTCGAGTAATGAAAAGGTCACCAACCAAACAAAAAGTGGTGAAAGTCACATGATTCGAATAACTAAAGATGCTTCTGAGGGGGATATTTTGAAATAAAAGTGTTTTTTGTCCATCTTGATTTGAAATTAGTAATCTGGTGTCTGTGTAATGAAAGGGCTGTGCAATGTCTGAAAAATATTCGATATATACTAAATGGCAGATAAGAATTTTAAGAAACAACATTCCTCCTACGTGCACTCTTAAATCTAGCATTTTGGAAATGTGTCGGATAGTGTGGGTCTGGAGGCTGGTTCGCTGAGGCTCTCGTCACCCTTCCGGGCACAGTAGATATATGAGCGTTTCAAAGCAATATACTGAGCTTGGGCGCTTTAATTAAGATGAAGATACGGCCACAAGTCTGCAGACAGATGACAGCAGCGCTCGCTGAGCAGAGGTTAGAGAGCCAGACTGCCTTTATTTGTTTGAAAAGTTTGGTTGCTTCTATTCGGTTATACGTGACTCCCATCTCGTGGCAGCACCTGACATTGGTCCTTTGAAGGAGGACACACACATGCATGCCTTCATGTGTTTGTGGCTGCTGATTTCTGCTTGGACGTAGCTGCATCAGACTACAGAGGCCTCCGGTGATGTGAACCACATCACCGGAGCCTCTGAGCCTGTTATCTGCCTCATTTACTTTCAGGATCACACTCATTTTGGTGAATCAGCTGCCTCGTCTCTCTCGCTCCTCAATAACTTTGACATGTCCGTTCGCTTTCGGCAAAATGCTCTCAAAGGACACGGCGGCTTTTACCACATCTATCCTTAGAAACAGGGAAACAGAAAGAGCAGAGCTGAAAGCATCCACCGGAGGTGAGAGGGGTAGAAAGGAGAAGGGAGAGGCAGGCGGACAAAAAGCGAGACAGAGAGAGCAGATGCAATCCTCTGGGAACTAATTACTGTATACCATTACCACAGAAGCCAGTGCTGGGTTTATGTCCTCAAACCTACCAGACAGCTTCCTAAAACGCATCCTATAGCGCCATCTAGTGAGCAACACAAAGCTCTGCAGTGACAGCCGTTTAGGTGCAATGCCCTGTCTTTTTTAGAACTGGATTGGGAGATATCAGTGCTTTGGAACAACATTCCCAGGAAACATAATAGGAAACAAAGTAAATATATCCAAGGGTAGTGTTTTGGGCACCCAGGTGCTAGATTTTCAGTAGCATCTAAAACTGCAAGAAAGCCAGTCAGCCAGCAGTTCTTCTAGTGTCTATACACACAATCCTCCATGGTTTTTTTTACATTCACCTGCTGTAGTTTTAATATCAGCTTTTAAAGATTATCCAGTCCTCTGTGTACAATCAGATAAATGTATCTTGATCTAATCCTGATAAACTCTCGTGAACCCACAGAAGAGCAGGTGCACCTGCTGGTTCTGAGCCCACCAGTCGAAGGTCCACCAAATTCACCAGGTGTTCTTTGTCTTTGTGACATATCCACGCAAACAGCTTATTTTACCCATGAAAGGTTGGGACATCTGATGTCCTTTTATCAAACGCTTTTGCGAGGCATCGCACTTGGGGGCGTGTCTCGCCACGCCCCTCGCCGTGTCCCCGCCCCCTGGCTTTGGCTTTGGCGTTGATTTCCGGTATTCGCCTGGATCTTCAGGTCCTGCTGTGGCTCGAGTGTGCAGAGTGTGTGAGCGCGTGTAAGTTAGAAGTTCGCGCGTGCGTGTACGCGCGTGTGTGGGAGTCCTCCAACCGGGGTGCTGTCGCCGCCGTCCACAGCAGACGCGCGTCCGTGTTCCTACATGCAAGTTACCGTCGAGGCTCCGCAGTCGTTGTCCAGCAATGACCGAGAGCCCCGCGACCGAGCCAGCCGGCGGGGACGGGGCTCCGCGGGCCAGGAACGGACCCGCACCCGGGGGGAGCGGCTCGCCGAGCAGCCTCCGGCGCAAACGTGAGCTGCAGCCCGCACAGCAGCGCCAGCCCGGGGAGGAGGAGGTAAGGCCGGGGTGGGACGGGAGAGGCTGCGGGAGCGTCGGCTCCGCGGACCCGGAAGATGCTTTCATGCATTTGGGTGGTTTTGGGGGTTTTGTTTGTTGTTGTTGTTGTTGTTGGTGTTGTTGTTGTTGTTGTTGTTGTTGTTTTCAACGTCAGATGAGCTTTGTCATTTCCTGCTGGAACCCATCCCTTGACATAATTAAGAATATCTTAGTATTTGATGAAAATCCCGTTTTTAGTTTTGTGTTTTGCGGTTAAAATAAATAAACAAAGGCTTAAAACTTTACCGTTCTTTGCAAAGAGTAGAAACACACTTCAAGTTCAAGCACAGTTCAAGCTTATAATGCCATATTGCCAACTAAGTTGAGTGGTTGTCGAAAATGTCTGCTGGAAGTTAAAAGAGGCGTTTAATGTCTTCTTTTATTTTAATTTTTTTTTTACATCTGTTATCAATTCATTTATTATTATCTGCGTGTGACATTTGATTCAGTCCTGTTGTCGGCGATTGTGTAGAATCTGCATCTTTACCATCACCAGTTTGTCATTTTGTCTAGTTTCTCTTTTCTTTTTCACCAGCTGCCTAACAGGGGTGTTTGTTGCTGGAAGGGCCACCTGTCAGGTGAAAGACCCTTCCTCCTCCATCTTCAAGCATTACTAAAACTCAAAGGTGTGCGGTGAACTGCGTGCCTGACAAAGACCGACTGATGATGAACACACATTTAGATCAGAGTCAGAGCAGCTGACAGTGGCTGACGGGCCATCGGGGCGTCGGGTCCCTGCGCTGGTGCCACCGGAGGCCGTGTCGGGACCACCGAGGCCCCATCGCGTGTGAACAGCAGCAGCTGACTTGGTCTTCAGGCTGTTTGAAAGGGAGGCATGACCAGTCACATGACGAGCCTGATGGCTGCCAGCGCAGGAGGGTGATGGGGAAGGGCGTGGGCGGGGGTGGGGGGGGGGGGGCTCCAGGTCCAGTTGTAGGTCACACCAACTTCCAGGAAACTTCTCCTGTTTATGTTAGTCAGCATCTCCGCCGGGATCTGTGTTTTTAGTCTGTTCACCCATCAGTGAGCAGAGAGAAGCTCATACAAACAAGGTTCTGGCTCATTAAGACAAGCTCAGGTGCACGTGTTACACATGTACGTGTGTGTGTGTGTGTGTGTGTGTGTGTGTGTGTGTGTGAGGGTAAGTAAAGCTTCATTTGCGGATGTGTTTCCATAGAGATCCATACCTGTGTATGTGAAATTCAATTTTTCAATCTTTGAGTGCTAGATAATTTAAATTAAACCAAACCATACTGTGCTTATTATAAAATGTGCTTTTCCCCTTAGGAATTAGAAATAAAGGATGCAGGAAGACGGAATATCAGCATCATCTTTCTTTTCTGACTTTCTGTCCTCCTTCAGGCCCGACCCGGCAGCCTGTACAGGCGGCCCTTCATCGAGTCCTACGAGGAGACGCCCCTGCTGGTGGCGGTGCTCACCTACGTGGGCTACGGCATCCTCACCGTCTTCGGCTACCTCCGCGACTTCCTCCGCCACTGGAAGATCGAGCGGTGCCACGCGGCCAGAGAGAGGGAGGAGCAGAAGGTGGGGGGACGGATCACTTCTGGTTGATGTATCGGTTCTGGGTACATAACGACGCCTCAGACATTTGACCCAGACCTCCCCATCCTCCATGCCTCCATATCATCCCTATATATTAAATATGTCATCAAAAACCCAGCAAAACCCAAAAAGCAGCTTTTATAGTCTAGAGGACCATCCAAGTAGGGCCAGATGCATTCTGGGCCAGCGCTGGTGTCGAATCAGTCGTCAGCCTGCAGCGCTACTGGCTGATTAACCGCCCAGAAGGGAGTCCCTGCGCGAGAGGACGGGCTCACGGGCGCGGCCGCTGGCATGTCAGGTTGTTTTCTAAGGTCGGAGATTAGGCCCATTGTTCCTCAGAGCTCCGTCGTGTTTAGAAAAGGAAGCTGCTGGGAAGTTAGACGACAGAGGATTTCCCACCATGTTTCCAGTAAGAACCTGGAAGAGCGGCGTCGGAGAGCGCGCACTTCCACTCAGGAAAGATGAACCCGTCTCAGTCGTCCCCTGTCTTTGTCCACATGTAGGACTTTGTGCCCCTCTACCAGGATTTCGAGAACTTCTACACCAGAAACCTGTACATGCGGATCAGGGACAACTGGAACAGGCCCGTCTGCAGCGTGCCCGGGCCCAGAATGGACCTGATGCAGCGCCAGTCCCGGGACTACAACTGGACTTTTGAGTAAGGCAGAAAACAATCTTCCTGTGTTTTGGGAGAGCTGGAATGGAGGACACAAGGATGGAGTGAGCAGTACTTTTAGCTTTGTTGAAGAGGACTGAATAACTCCTCCTCCTCCTCCTCCTCCTCCTCCTCCTCCTAACTCTGTAATCATGGCTGCAGTTGGAGGGGGTCGCTCATGAGCCCTGTGAAGTCAGACGGAAAATCAGAGCGGCGCCTCTCAGGGAATCAAGCCGCACACTCGGCTGGAGAAAACTTTGTTCTCGTACATCTTTGATCACATCGCCGCTCTTCTGTCTCCCCCCTTCCGCAGGTACACGGGTCAGGTGACGCGCGGAGTGATTAACCTGGGCTCCTATAATTACCTCGGCTTTGCTGAGAACACCGGACGGTGCGCCGACGCGGTGGCCAAGGTCACCGTGGAGTACGGCGTCGGCGTGGCGAGCACCAGGCAGGAAATCGGTACAAGAGCCCCTGAGAGCGCAGACACGTTTGCAGAACTACAAACTTTCCTGAATGCCTGCGTCTCAAATCTATTAACTTGCATAAAAGTAGAAGCTATAAGCTAACATGCTCAGCTAGTGTAAGTTAGAATTTATCGATTTAATTTTGTTATACTTTAATAAATGGAATTAGGAGGGGAACTGGGGAAGCCTTTTCTGCAGAACAACTCTGAATTCAGATGCTTGTGGAGGGAAAGCAGCCAGTCACATGGTTGAGATTTCCCACAGACAGAGGAGCGCTGACGGTGATGGCGCGCTAGTCCGCGTCACACGGCGACATTGTGACGGTAAATAATGTTCCCGCTTGACCTCTGCCGAGACCGATCGGTCCGTGTCGTGTTGTCGCACCTCAGGTAACCTCGATAAACACGAGGAACTGGAGAAGCTGACGGCCAGATTTCTGGGGGTGGAGTCAGCCATGGCGTTCGGAATGGGATTCGCGACCAATTCCATGAACATTCCGGCCCTGGTTGGCAAGGTAAAAAACAAATAAAACCCTAAAATGACCTGTTTTTACTGGTAGCTTTCTTAAATAAATGCTGTGAAGTGTTGACCATCATGTGGGTCGGGATCCCGCAAAAGCACCAGTGTAACATCGCCGCTAATAACCCTAACCCTAAAAACAGGTCGGTTCAGGTGTAACACAGTGTGCATGTGGCGTCCTGCAGGGCTGTCTGATTCTCAGTGATGAGCTAAACCACGCCTCCCTGGTGCTGGGGGCCAGACTGTCTGGGGCCACCATCAGAGTCTTCAAGCACAACAGTGAGTCTAAATCACGCAAGCACAACACATTCCAGACAGCTGCCTGATCTCAGGATAAGGTGGGACACAAAATAGGCCTTTGTGAGGGTATCTCTGCGGGGCTCACGGTCGTCCCCAGGTCTCCTGCAGGAACCTTCAGCCTCTGTTTAGGGTGGGGTTTTTTAAGGTTCAGTACCCTTAAACTGATAACAGCCGTCTCAACACTCGGGGTTGTGACTTTGTCCACACTGTGGACCTTCACAGCCGTTCCTGACGGTTTTCTGCTGCCGCCAGTAACAGTAACCTGGTGTTAATGTCTGCTGTTCGCCGTCAGACATGCAGAACCTGGAGAAGCTGTTGAGAGAAGCGGTGGTTTACGGGCAGCCCAGGACTCACAGACCCTGGAAGAAAATCCTCATCGTGGTGGAGGGCATTTACAGGTGTCGTAGTTGTTTTTGCTCTGGAGCTGGGAGTTTGTTGCTGTTTTGATGCTGTGATTGAGGGGTGACCGGCTGAGGGGTGTTTGTGTTTAACTTTCCATCATTTCCTTTCTAGTCTCTTTATCATGCGTTACTGCATTCTACTAATGTTTTAGTTCTAAGATCCTAGTTCAGTCTGTGTTCCAGCCTTTGACTTGCGGATAACACTGGTTAAATAACACGGCTAATAGCCCTTTTCCTGTTTTTTTGGTTTTTTTTGTGCATGTTTCCTGCAGCATGGAAGGCAGCATAGTGCGCCTGCCAGAGGTCATCGCCCTGAAGAAGCGCTACCGGGCCTACCTTTATCTAGACGAGGCCCACAGCATCGGCGCGCTGGGCTCCAGGGGACGAGGCGCGGTGGATCACTTCGGGCTGGAGCCCAGCGACGTGGACGTCATGATGGGCACTTTCACCAAGAGCTTCGGCGCGGCGGGGGGCTACATCGCAGGGAAAAAGGTGAGCGTGGCGCGAAGACGGCGGGAGATTGGGTTCAAGCATCCGGACCCAGTCTGATGAAGAGCTCCTTAGCAACATTCCAGGGACAGAAGTGCAACGTTCAGGGAGCCTGGAAACATGCTGGCCCACATACCTGGCATATTTACAGGTTACGATCTGACGCTTGTAGAATTAGAGGAATTTAAACAAGCTCTCGTGTAATGGCCGCATGTTGGTTTCAAGAATTTTCGAAAAATCTTTGTTTAGAATAATTTTCCAAACAGCATTTAATGTCATAATATGAACCTGAGAGAACTTCATTGTTCCTGACTTTCTTAACTGCATTATTTTTAATGAGGGAGATACAAAAAAACGTCTTTTCCCTGAGGGACCGTTCTGCTCTCGTGTGTCTGCTAGGAGCTCATCGAGTACCTGCGCTCCCATTCGCACAGCGCCGTCTACGCCACGTCCATGTCTCCTCCTGTGGTGGAGCAAATCATCACTTCTATGAAGTGCGTTATGGGAGAAGATGGCACGACGATCGGTGAGTGGTTGACCAGGATCTCCTTACTGATGGTGGTCATGGATCTGTGTCATCATGGACCACAACGTTGCCAGTGGCCGCTACAGACATGGTGGCAGAAGAGTGCCAGTGTAGGAGCGTAGAAGCACGCACCCAGTGTTTTTATAGTGGGCCTATGATAATGAAGCATTAGTCTGTGTTGCTGTTTTAGGCAGTTTTGGTCAATTCGTGTTGCTGTAATTATCCCTTTTTGCCACTAGGTGTCAGTGTAGGTCTATTTAATGTAGATCAGGATAATCTGCAGGTGAAAGAATCATCAGCTTCATGACAGATAAACCATCATCACCATGAGAAAATGATCATAAACCCTGGTAAATATTGTGTTCTAAATAATTTAAAGTAGTAACAACACATCAGCTTTTTTTAAGAATGGTCAAAGCTAATGCATTTTAACTCCATTTTACAAGACGTTTATCCTATTTGAAGCCAAGAAAACATCTGTCAATGCAGCTGCTGACTCATAAAATCCCACCATTATGCCTCTTTCTAGTGTTTTCTTTTTTCTTCTGATGTTTAAACTAATCATGCTTAGAAGCTGTCGGATTTTGCAGTCTTAGCTGGATGCAGAAATGTTTCAAAGAAGTCGGTGAATCTTTTGATTTCCTGTGGGGGAAGCAGATTACAAAGGGACTCGTCCCCCGCGGTGCCTGAAAGCTGGGACAAGCAGATTTTTATCACAGACTGCTGAATAGTTTTTTAGCTGCATTTTAAATGTGTGACGTCGACGTTTAAATGATTAAGTGTGTTTTCGCCGTGCGTGTTCTTCCCAGGCCGCGAGCGGATTCGCCGGCTGGCAGAGAACACCGTCTATTTCCGTAAGAGGCTTCGTGAAATGGGCTTCACTATCTACGGCAACCAAGACTCGCCTGTTATACCTATGATGCTCTACATGCCTGCCAAGATAGGGTAGGCCTGGAGCGCCCCCTGCCATTTTTACTATGAGAGTTCAAAGAGAGAGATCATTTTATTTTGGGTGCTGCGAACCCAAGTAGTACTGATGAAAAGTACTTACCTAAATTCTTAATTACTTACACAACGACTACCTGCCTTTGATTTTTTTTTTTATGGAAACCCTGCTCATTCCCTGCATTTCTCCCCAGAGCCTTTGGCAGAGAGATGTTGAAGAGGAACATGGGAGTGGTCGTCGTGGGTTTCCCAGCCACGCCCATCATCGAATCCAGAGTGCGCTTCTGCATCTCAGCCGCCCACACCAAACAGATCCTGGACCAGGTAACAACGAGTGCCGTTTGGCCCCAAAGGAGACGAAACAAGTAACAGAAGAGTTCCTGTTTGCCATCTTCCAGACTGGTCTGCCCGGCTGCTCTACTGTCCAACTCATGTGCTTTATGTGACGTTGTTTTAATGACAACCCAGCAGCAGGGAGCACAATCAACTTTTCAGCAGTTTATGGGTTTAAAAAAAAACAGTTGTTATCCCCCAGATGTTGAGATTTATAGACGTCCGAGCTTGTTAAAGTGTTTGGATGACCTCATTCAGAAATTCCCAGTGAAAGTCGAAGACGAGCGATAAATCGAAGGCCTTTTCTTTGAATCCGCTTTTTTTTTTTTCTTCTTCTTCATACACACGTTGTCCTTCACAGGAATAGATGTTTTTTTATAGTGTCGATGTCTCCACAGGCGCTGAGCGTCATCAGCGAGGTCGGAGACCTGCTTCAGTTGAAGTACTCCCGGCACAGAATGCAGCCGTCACCGACGCGGCCGTTTGACGGCAGCGTGTACGAGGACATCGACCACTGACGAGGCGCTCCTCTGAGGAGGGAGGGACTGAGGCGCTGCTCTGAGGAGGGAGGAGGGAGGGACTGAGTCACCATCCATCAGAAGTCTTCCAGGACGAAGAGGATGTGCCAAAACCAGCTACCTATCCAGTCAAAGTGCTTCCTTTTCCGACTTTGCCTTATCTCAAACGTGCTCAACATGATAAGCAGCATCTTCTGCATCCTCCCGCATTTTTACTTTATTCCTTTTGATTTACTCCAAACAGGTTTTTATCTTTCGTTTTACATATTTGACATAATCTGTGGGGGGTTTTTATATATTTTGAAAGCCCCAGTGTGGGGTGACTGACCAGGACGTTTCCCTGGATCACCGCAGTCTTTCTGTGACTCTAAACTGTCCTAGTTTTATTCGTTTTAATCAAAGGGATAATAAAGTAATCCAGCAAATCCTATTTAAAATCATTTTGGCTGCGATCGACAACACAGACCTCACTGGGGACAACTGGAGGGAGGCATATATTTTTTTTGCCTCTTGTCTCTTTTTAAAAATGAACAGTTAAGGTTGGCTAAAACCAAATCCGAATGTGCTGTCATGTGATTTTTATTCCCAGTTTGCTCTTATAAAAGTCAGGCCTTCTTCATGCTGACCTCTAACCTCCTCCCCACTGCGAGATCAGCTGTGAGATCTCTTGTTTTTTCCCACCTGCATGTCCGCAGAGGGCCCGCTGTTGTGTAACCACTCATTCTTGTCCTGCACACACACATTCCTGATAGGTTACCTGTGCACTGTGACCAGTGGTGCTGATCGTACACACCGTCCCGAACATCAACCATTAAGGTTAGCGCGTCGTCTTCTGATGCTAAACCTTGTGAATTGTTTTCGCACACCAAAAATGCATTTAGAAGAGCAAATTTAAAAACTACTTCATGGACCCTGAAGTGCACAGCTGTGCCGTCAGGATACTAAAACCTTCTGTTACATCAAATTAGTTTATTTATTTATTTAATATTTTTGCCATAACCCTAATATATTTATTTAAAGTTTAAATTGGCTGTTTTGTGGGTAACTTTAAAAAATAGAATGTGACAACAATCGGGACAGTCGTTCCTGTCCAGTGTAATTTACCACCCATCAGAGAGGAGCGGTTTCTGATACAGTGCCTTTCAATTTTCCAAGAATACTCCTCATCGCACCGCATCACTTGGATTCAGCCTGCCAGGTCTTATTCTGTGGTTCACAACCGTGAAAATGGCACTGGGTGTTCCGGACTCACTGCTGTGTACTTGATTGTTGACGATTCGCCACTCTGCAAGATATAGTCTCACCACGCGGTAATAAACGCCATTGAGAACCGTCCGCTGTCAGCCCAGCGCTTTCATTCCATCGCACTCCCTGAAATGAATGTGCGGCCGTTCAAGATGTTCTCTCATGCTGTCTCACACAATATTCTGTTTAAAGTCTTTATGGGTGTACTGAACTAAGAAATGAACTGGCGTGACACTTCCAGCGCCCCTAAGCTCTGTAGGTCATGCTTACTAATAAACATGTAAATTATTCATTTAAATACTAAAATATCCTAACTACTAATTATTGATGTTTCAAGTTTCCTACAGTGTACACAAATAACATCCACATATTATCAAGACTATGGTCTGCTGCAGAGCAGCAGGTTGATCTTTGCAACCCGGTTTGCAAATCCCAACGCCAGCGCTCCAAAAATATAACATTTCAGCGCACCTAAGTTCATCCTGATGGTCCTCGTGAACTTGAGCACACTGTAGAGTGATGATGCAGGTACTGGCCAAGCATCAAACACCTCCAGCTAACTATTTAACCAGTTACAGGTTCTGTAATCTTTCACTCCCAGACACTTTAGGGTTAGATTTTAATACAAGAACCACGAACAAGGCAACGCCTCTTAGAGCAGCCGTAACCGTAACCGTGCCACAGCTTCGACATAACACTTGAGAAACCTTCTACTGGAACCGAAATAAGGTCAGCCAGGAAACACAAAAGTCTGGAATGTCTGGGTGGAATGAAGGGGAATAACAGGGAACTGGGACTTTGGAAAAGTTCATTGAACTGTTGGTCCTGCTGCCTTCTGGACTCGCGACACTTGGTCAATAAATACAAAATTAGAATATTTATTCATCCACTTGCACAAACTGTTCCAGCACAAATACAGTTTTGTATTAAAAAACAACCAAATGGCAAAAAATAGAAGAGTGAATGAAGCTGAAGAAGTACATGGATTTATTTTGGTACATGGATTTATTTTGGTGTCCTGCGAGTGCTTGTTTCGCATTCACTTTAAAAACACTGGATTTGAACACTGTTCCACAAGGCAAATCCAAAAGTCCAACATGGGATCCAAACAAATGTTAACTGATTTAAATGTGCTTTTAAATTGAAAAGAACTGTAAATTCTGACTGAACAACAACAGCACCACATTCTACCCCTGGCCAGTGTGTAATCTTAGCTCCATCTGATGGGTTTTTGCCTGAGAGTCGTGTGGCTCATTTACAACCCAACAATATCCATCTATTTACCGATGCACACTGTTGAACACATAAAATAAAAACAGGATAAATCTCCCTGTAGTTTCGCTCCTTTTTTTCTTCTAGAATTTGCACTTCTTATCAAAAGTTAATTATTGACTGTCATTGGTGTTAGATTACTTTTTAATCCATACTTAACACACCAAAAACTGTCACCTCTGGCAAGATTTTTCATGAGGATCCACCTTTGATCCGCCAGGGTCCATAGTTAGGGAACATATTTAGGGTGGAGGAGATCCAAAGACGACAATTGAAAAGGATATTTAAGTTCAGGTGAGACTCAGACTGCTGTTTCAGACACAAGAAGACTCAGGCAGTTTCTCCGCCTCTTCTTTTTTCCTTCTCTCCTTGCAGCGAACATGGGGACAGCAGGGAAGGTAAACACAGTTTAACGTCTGCGTTTGTATCGATGGTACATTTGGCACATACATGTGTAAGACTATCAGCCTGTATTGGGTTCAGATTTGAAGCAGGTTTGGAGATTGTTCCTATAACCAACACATCAAACAGATGTTCTAGTTTATTGTTCT
The DNA here is from genome assembly GCA_000180735.1 of Tetraodon nigroviridis. Lineage (NCBI taxonomy): Eukaryota > Metazoa > Chordata > Actinopteri > Tetraodontiformes > Tetraodontidae > Tetraodon > Tetraodon nigroviridis. The sequence continues at coordinate 45,247 of CAAE01012030.1, forward strand.
GCGGGAGTACATAGAGAATGTAATAGATTACTTTTCAGTAATAGTGACCATCCAACAGTCCAGCTGTAGTGACTTTTATTTCAGAGTCTAAATGTAATAGAATAGTTAAACAGCATAGCACGTGGGTTTTTGCAGTCATCATCCCAAAAACTTTATGTGCTGTTGTTGTCCACCAGATCATTAAATGTAAGGCTGCTGTTGCCTGGGAGCCCAACAAGCCTTTAGTGATTGAGGAGATTGAAGTTGCGCCACCACAGGCCAATGAGATCCGCATCAAGGTGAGAGACATTTCCCAATATTACGCTCATGTAAGAGACAAAGTTGTAGAACAATAGTGATTTCTCCCTCACCCCTTTAAACATGTGTTTGTGTGTCGTGCAGATTGTGGCGACTGCCGTGTGTGGCACAGACCTGTATTACCTTCTGAAAAACATGCACAAAGACAGCTTCCCAATGGTCCTCGGCCACGAGGCAGCTGGAGTTGTAGAGAGTGTCGGGCCTGGGGTCACTGAATATCAACCAGGTCAGATTAGAATAGAACCCTGTTGTTTCACATATTTGGATCAATTGTGTCCAATAAAATGTTTATTTGCAGGAGACAAAGTCATCCCTCTGTTCATCAGACAGTGCAGAGAGTGCCGCTTCTGCAAGAACCCAAAGACCAACCAGTGTGAGAAAGCTTGGGGGTTGGTGCATAAAACAATTTGATTCATTTGCCATCTTTTTCTTAAAATCACAATTATATAAAATGGGTAAATAATCAAGTCAGACCTAATTTTATTTCTTTGTTGGTAGCAGTGTGAAGGATATGACGTTTCAAGAAAAGTCCAGGTTTACCTGCAAGGGCAAGAAGCTGTTGCAGTTTACAGGAACAAGCACCTTTGCAGAGTACACAGTGGTCAGTGAATTAGCTGTGGCAAAGATCGACCCTGCTGCCCCTCTGGACAAAGTCTGTCTGCTGGGCTGTGGCGTCTGCACTGGATACGGTGCTGCGGTGAACACTGCTAAGGTGAGGTGTCGCAATTACAAACAGTGCAGCATAAAGTGATGTACAGCAATGTATGGGCTCACTGAAGCCTTTCAACCTAAGTGTTGACAAAAAGTCCAGCATCCCAGTTTTCATTGTTGTACCAAAACATTTCTCCTCAGGTGGAACCAGGCTCCACCTGTGCAGTCTTTGGTCTGGGAGCTGTGGGCTTGGCTGCAGTGATGGGCTGCAAAGCTGCAGGAGCCAAGAGGATCATTGCTGTGGACATCAATCCTGACAAGTTTGAGAAGGCCAAAGTGTTCGGGGCTACAGAGTTTGTCAACCCCAAAGATCACAAGGAACCCATCAGCCAAGTGCTGAGTGAGATGACTGGTGGAGGCGTGGACTTCTCCCTGGAATGTGTTGGGAATGTGGCTGTTATGGTAAGAAGGACACGTTTCTTTGTGACTTTAAGAATAGAGGACTGTATTATAACGATCCCACATGCTGTTTTCAGCGTGATGCTTTGGAGTCCTGTGTGAAAGGTTGGGGTGTTAGCGTTCTGGTTGGCTGGACGGACAAGTACGACTTCTCTGCTCGACCCATTCAGCTGATTGCTGGGCGCACATGGAAGGGATCCCTGTTTGGAGGTGAGACGGTCATAGATGCTGAAAATATCAGACGTAGTGTTATCTGTGTCATCATAAAGTAGGGAGAACATGAGCCAAGACAAGATTGCAGGACAGAAACAAATAACTGATTTTTTTTTTTTTTTTCTTAATCTGTTATGAAGAAGGGGTGGGGTAGTGGACATGCAGCTATGAAAACATTAAATGTGACTGGTCTTTGACACAGGGTTTAAAAGTAAAGATGGTGTTCCTCAGATGGTTAAAGCCTACCTGGAGAGGAAAGTGATGCTGGATGAGTTCATCACACACAAAATGCCTTTGGATCAGGTCAATGACGCCATTGAGCTGATGAAACATGGAAAATGGTTGGTTTATAGTCTGATATTCTGTTGTTTATAAGAATGGTGTAAAACTGATTGTAT
>CAAE01012030.1:47774-60419 GCA_000180735.1 Tetraodon nigroviridis
GAGATCTATGTAAAGCCCTCCGAGTGGTCAAAGTTGACTACAAGGCCCCAGAATCAGCCTAATTAGCATGTACACGGCACTGAAAGAGGGAGTTGTGCCAATGTGGCAGCGGTTGGAGGTGTTTTGGTTAAATTATTTTGCTTAATAGGAGTTTATTTTATCAATTTTTTTTTTTTTTTTTTCGGATTAAGCTAAAAACCCGGAAGAAGAGAGACATTTAGGAGGGAGAGAAGAGCAAGATCTCATCTTGAGCCTTGCATTACTTAAATATGAATACTCTCTGATTCCAATCGCTGGTGAATAAGAGGAGGCGCCAGGGTTGGCATGTTTGTGTGTCTCTGTTTGTGGATGTCTGTCCCTGGGGTTGTTGATCTTAGCTTTGCCCGACCTAGATTTGAACAACTATCATTGACCACCAGTGGTTTTTACAACAAACAAAAAACTGCAAATAGTCTGGACCAAATGCTGAGGAGTACATTTGGAATGTTTCAGAATCTTTCTTTCACATGTTGTTATGTTGTTTTTAGAAACCTGCACACAGGAGCCCACTGTTACTCTTGCTGAGCGCCTAAAATACTGCATGCACATTGGTGAAAGTTTGATAGTGGCCGCCTGCCAAGGGTCAGCGCTTTAGTGAATACAGAATGATGCCAGTGATTTCCTAGGAGTAACCTGATCCAAACCACCCAAACTGGGCCCTTAAACACGACATCAAGCCCAAGCAACAAAAGACAGAAGTGGCTCAGAGACCACTGTGTAAACCTCGTGACACCCAGCCAGAGTCCTGACTTGATGTAAATGTTACCAATGCCTTTGTTTTTTACATTTTGCCATAAATTTGATCAGGTTTTGGAGTTTATTGGTTTCAATAAACCTGCAGCCACACAAAAATATTAAAAAATAACAACAACAAAAAAAAAAAACCCAGCTGTGCTTCATATCTTTTGCCATTAATCTTGGGAGTGGAAACAAAACCCTGCCCCCCTGAACAATCTCACACCATATTTAAACGACAAATCTAAGCTCACTCCTCCTTTTTGACCTCAGCTCTCTGCTTGATTCCTTTTTCACTCTTTGCTACTTTGCTGCAAGAATGGCCACAACTGGAAAGGTAGGCACACAATATAATGTTACATAGTTTTATTAGTATAACTTTAGAGTTTAGTATGAGGGTAAAGCACTGAAGACAAAAAAAAAAATATTGATCTTTGTTTTCTGAAGTTAATTAAAAAAAACACACTGACAGCTATCAGTACTCACATCTTGTGGTTAGCACTAGAAAATAAATTCAACTGAAATGAAAGAACATTTGTTGTTTAGCTGCAGGAATACACCACATGTCCTGTTTGGCTTGGCCCAAAGCATGAAACTATGCTTCTTCTTCTTTTTTTTTTTTGCAACTGTGTTTTTTGGCATAAATGAGGGGGGAATTTGTCCAAGAGACAAAGAGGAGGAGAGACGATGTGGATGTTAGGAATTTTGACAAAGCGAACCAGGCCCACTTGTAGAACTCTCAAGGTTTTACGTCATTAAAAAACAGACTTGCAAAAAAATAGTTGTCTGTGGAAAAGTTTAGAGAAAAAGGGTATGAAGAGTCAACAAAGGCCAGACACGCTGGTAGTCAGGATCATCGACTGCTGTAGCAAAGCTGAAGATCTAGCAACAGTCAGCAGCATGGAGAGAGCTTAGGCAATTGTGCGGTGATGAGGGAATAAGTCGCAGCTGAGAAGAGCCAACAGCTGACAACGATCAGCTCAGGATCTGCTTGGCGTTCCAGGGGAACTCCTAGTAGCTGAAAGAAAAGGAAACACACAAAAGCAGAACGGGCAGACCAACCAAGACATTGCAAGCCTTTGGTGCAGCATCAATCAGGCTTTGTCTGCATGAAAAATTGCATCATCATTCTTGACTAAATTGTGAAAACTTGAGCCATTTCAACTTTGTCAACTTAAATATTCCTTTGTCCTGTGTCATCACCCTTCAGATTATAAAGTGCAGGGCAGCGGTTGCCTGGGAGCCCAACAAGCCTCTGGTGATCGAGGAGATCGAAGTCGCCCCCCCTCAAGCTAATGAGATCCGAATCAAGGTGAGAGACCTTGGTACGACAGATGGATACAGTACGATAGAGTTTTTTCAGCTGGACATGGACAGAATGTTTCCGTCTGTGGTCGTTTTCTTTGGTGCAGATCGTGGCCACTGGGGTGTGCCACACAGACCTGTATCACCTGTTTGAAGGCATGCACAAAGATGGCTTCCCTGCAGTCCTTGGGCATGAGGGAGCAGGGATCGTAGAGAGTGTTGGACCAGGGGTCACTGAATTTCAACCAGGTAAACTGACATTTGCAGTGTTTTTTTATTTCTGTGTAGTATTCAGCAATGTAAATTTACTCTCGTATTATGCCGATTAAAAAGCTTTTTGTAATATTGTTTCCACATTTTAGGCGACAAAGTCATCCCTCTGTTCATCTCCCAGTGTCGACAGTGTCGTTTCTGCAAAAGTCCCAAAACCAACCAGTGTGAGATTGGATGGTGGGCTGACCTTTTGTCTTGCAGTGTTTTCAGGAAAGAAGAATTACCTTAAAAAAAATGCTGTCTGCTCTCTCTTTAGGGCTGCTGAGAAATATGATGTGATGGCACTGGAGGAATCCAGATTCACCTGTAAAGGGAAGAAGGTGTTACAGTTCATGGGAACCAGCACGTTTTCCGAGTACACAGTGATGAACCAGGTAGCTGTGGCTAAGATCGACCCCTGCGGCTCCCCTGGATAAAGTCTGCCTCCTGGGGTGTGGGATCTGCACGGGATATGGAGCTGCGGTCAATACCGCTAAGGTCTGAATGTGGTCTTGCCGACTTCAGACTGTAGCGTTCCAGTTTTCATTGTTGTACCAAATCATTTCTCCTCAGGTGGAACCAGGCTCCACCTGTGCAGTCTTTGGTCTGGGAGCTGTGGGCTTGGCTGCAGTGATGGGCTGCAAAGCTGCAGGAGCCAAGAGGATCATTGCTGTGGACATCAATCCTGACAAGTTTGAGAAGGCCAAAGTGTTCGGCGCTACAGAGTTTGTCAACCCCAAAGATCACAAGGAACCCATCAGCCAAGTGCTGAGTGGGATGACTGGTGGAGGAGTGGACTTCTCCCTGGAATGTGTTGGAAATGTGGCTGTTATGGTAAGAAGGACACGTTTCTTTGTGACTTTAAGAATAGAGGACTGTGTATTATAACGATCCCATGTGCTGTTTTCAGCGTGATGCTTTGGAGTCCTGTGTGAAAGGTTGGGGTGTTAGCGTTCTGGTTGGTTGGACGGACAAGTGCTGATGTTTCTGCTCGACCTGTTCAGTTGTTAGCTGGGCGCACATGGAAGGGATCCCTGCTTGGAGGTAAGGCAGTCGTAGATGCTGGAAACATCAAACATGGTGGTCAATCAAGAAATCCTGGCCTCCTTATTTGCTTTTTAATTGTTTTTTTTGAAAAATCTGAATCTAAATTGGTAAGTGTGGAGGTCAGCATGATGTAGGGAGAGAGCGACCAAAGACAAAACAAGATGACAAGACAGCAGGACAATAATATAGAAAAAAAAAAGCACAAGCAGAGAAACAAATAACTGATTTTTTTAATGTGTTATGGAGAAAGTGTAGGTTTGGGTAGTGGACATGCAGCCATGAAAATGATGAATGTGAATGATTTTTGACACAGGGATTAAAAGTAAAGATGGTGTTCCTCAGATGGTTAAAGCCTACCTGGAGAAGAAAGTGATGCTGGATGAGTTCATCACACACAGAAATGCCTTTAGATCAGATCAATGACGCCATTGAGCTGATGAAACATGGAAAATGGTTGGTTTATAGTCTGATATTCCTGTTGTTTGTAATTAAAAAATATATATTTTGTTGTTTATTCTGCTGTTGAGTGATGTAAAACTGATTGGAATGCATTGTTTTGTCCCACAGCATTCGCACGGTGCTGAAGGTCGCTCCAGAATAGGACCACAGCGCTGCTCTGAAAACCACAGCGATTCAGCAGCCTGCAGCTTTCTCATGCTCCCTGCCAACAGTTGCAGTCATGTAAATACATGGCCACAACTGGAAAGTAGGTGCAAAAAGTAAAGTTCAAACCCCTTAAACTTTTCCACATTTTTCTTTTTTGAAGACCACAGACATAAATAAGTTTTAATGGAATTTTATGTGAAAGATTAGCACAAAGCAGCAATTGTGAGGTAAAAAGAAAATTATAGATGATTTTATTGAAAATATTACCTCAGCTAACAGTGTCAGTGCTCATTTCTGAAATGTTAGTGAAATGGAACAGCATTTACTCATTGGCTGAAATAAATCACTATGCATCCTATTAGTCTTGGCCCAAAGTTTCATCGCCACCTTCAACTAATATGTTACTTTTATTTCTTGTCATCACCCTTCAGATTATAAAGTGCAGGGCAGCGGTTGCCTGGGAGCCCAACAAGCCTCTGGTGATCGAGGAGATCGAAGTCGCCCCCCCTCAAGCTAATGAGATCCGTATCAAGGTGAGAGACCTTTGAGACAGTTCACAAGCTACTGTTACTGAGTTTTTTTTTTCAGCTGGACATGGACAGAATGTTTCCGTCTGTGGTAGTTTTCTTTGGTGCAGATCGTGGCCACTGGGGTGTGCCACACAGACCTGTATCCCCTGTTTGAAGGCAAGCACAAAGATGGCTTCCCTGCAGTCCTTGGGCATGAGTGGAGCAGGGATCGTAGAGAGTGTTGGACCAGGGGTCACTGAATTTCAACCAGGTAAACTGACATTTGCAATGGCAGTGTTCTCTGTTCCTGTGACACATTCACGTAAGCTACCTTCCTTTCATATGTAATACCTTTGAAAAACATTTAGTAATGCCGTTTCCACATTTTAGGAGACAAAGTCATCCCTCTGGCACTTCCTCAATGTCGAGAATGTCGCTTTTGTAAAAATCCCAGAACCAATCAATGTGAGACAGGATGGTGGGCTAACACTTTATCTGACACTCTGATTTGGAATGCAGCATGACTTATCAATAATGTTTTAATCTGCTTTTATTTATTGTATGAGTGTATTCATGCTCCCCCCAGGGCTACTGATAAATATGATGTGATGGCTCCAGAAGAATCCAGATTCACCTGTAAAGGGAAGAAGGTGTTACAGTTCATGGGAACCAGCACGTTTTCCGAGTACACAGTGATGAACCAGGTAGCTGTGGCTAAGATCGACCCTGCGGCTCCCCTGGATAAAGTCTGCCTCCTGGGGTGTGGGATCACCACGGGATATGGAGCTGCGGTCAATACCGCTAAGGTCTGAATGTGGTCTTGCCGACTTCAGACTGTAGCGTTCCAGTTTTCATTGTTGTACCAAAACATTTCTCCTCAGGTGGAACCAGGCTCCACCTGTGCAGTCTTTGGTCTGGGAGCTGTGGGCTTGGCTGCAGTGATGGGCTGCAAAGCTGCAGGAGCCAAGAGGATCATTGCTGTGGACATCAATCCTGACAAGTTTGAGAAGGCCAAAGTGTTCGGGGCTACAGAGTTTGTCAACCCCAAAGATCACAAGGAACCCATCAGCCAAGTGCTGAGTGAGATGACTGGTGGAGGCGTGGACTTCTCCCTGGAATGTGTTGGGAATGTGGCTGTTATGGTAAGAAGGACACGTTTCTTTGTGACTTTAAGAATAGAGGACTGTGTATTACAACGATCCCACATGCTGTTTTCAGCGTGATGCTTTGGAGTCCTGTGTGAAAGGTTGGGGTGTTAGCGTTCTGGTTGGCTGGACGGACAAGTATGACTTCTCTGCTCGACCCATTCAGCTGATTGCTGGGCGCACATGGAAGGGATCCCTGCTTGGAGGTGAGACAGTCATAGATGCTGAAAACATCAGGTGCGGTGGTCTCCATAAACAAATTCTGGCCTTTTATGGTTTTGGTTTTTTTTAAATTCAAAATAAAATTCCCAAAGAAAACTCGGTTGTCTTAGATCATTATTTTTAACTCATGTTGTTGTTCTGGTAACAATTTTGCACTTTCTTCTCTGCTATTTGCAGCTACTGTGTGTTCTCATTATTCAGATAAAAGTTTCACAAACACAAATTTTATCCAAACAATGTGTTGGTTTTTTTTGCCACTCAGGGTTTAAAGTTAAAGATGGCGTGCCTCAAATGGTTAAAGACTACCTGGAGAAGAAAGTGATGGTGGATGAGTTCATCACACATAAAATGGTTCTCGATCAGATCAATGATGCCATTGAGCTGATGAAACATGGCAAATGGTAGATCCACACTCATACACTTTCAATTCATTGTTATCACACAAGTTATCAGATGATTGTACTGATCTTTTGTTAATGTTCTTCCACAGCATCCGGACAGTCCTGAGCATTTCTCCACAATGAGTAGTGAATAAATACATAACAGCGGACACAAGTTAAACAATGAGCATAATGAAACTATTTTCAAATTGATTTTTTTGGGGGGTTTTGTCTTTTCCTTCCTGGGACTCACCCAGTCACTAAAAAATGAAATAAAACTCCAAAGATTACACTGAATGTCACTTGAATGAAAAGGTTTTATTTAGGAAAAAGAAGAGGATTTCTGTGAGCTGGAGAGCAAATGTAGACACAATCTACCAAACCTTATAATATTGCAATATCTGCTGGGGTGTATCACGGCACCGAACAAAACAGATTGTTTTGTCCAAAAAAAAAAAAAAAAAAAAAAAAGTTAAACACTTTGAATAAGATGCAACATACATTTCAATTTGTACAGTCTAATACAAGCACTGTTTTTGCACTGTTGGACATTGTTAATGTTTATAAGTCGACTAAACTAAAAGAGCCAGGGACTAATTAAGTCAGCAAAAAAAAAAAAAAAAAGGTTCAAAAGGTCAGATGTTTCTCTTTTATCAGCAGTAGGTCAGCTGGAATACTGCCAGTAGCATGGGGCACTGCCATCCCTCACCTCTTACTGGAATTCAGAAGTAAAGCAGTAACCTCTGAAAGTGTGCTTACTAGAATGACGTGGCGCCATCAGCGTCTCCATATGCATTGCAGCTGGGCCTCTGAGGGCCTTTTACGTCCAGGGAAACAATTTAAAAACTATTTTGGAATAAATGGACAGCCAATGAAAAAAAGCCAGAGTCATCTGATTTTTTTTTAATAAATAGGTTTCAGATGTTTAGCCTTAGATAAACTGGCAGCTTCTCAGAGATTTCTTCAGACAAGCTGATAACAATGAATTACAGTTCTAGCCTAGATGTATCAAAGGCTAGATCAAAGAGCTTTTCTGCTTGATTCAGTCAGTCTGCTCTTAAGATTTGCAGTGTAATGCAAATCAACACTGACTGGGCTGGCTTTTGTCAGGAGGAGAGTGCAGTTCCGACCCGGGCTTGCTGGGATTTTTTTCAGTTCATTCTGCTACAGCATTAAAGGCAATATGTAATAGATTACTTTCCTTCACTTGTGCAACAGTCCAGCTGCAGTGACGCTTGTTTGAGGGTCTAAATACAGTACTATAGTGAAACAGCTCCCAGGCTTTTTTTTTTATTATTATCCTGGGGAACTTTATGTGCTCTTGTCTATCCTAGTCCGCAATTGTTAGTTTTGCTGTTGTGAGATCTGCATCTCTGTTTTAGCAACAACAAACAAAACAGAGCCTGTGAACAGGTCGGGACTCTGTTTATACTCAAATATGGGAGGGACTCTGTTTATTGTAAAAACACCAAACCATGGCCAGTGGTTACAACAGTTTAGTGACGGTCTAAATAGTCTTATTATGTGTGTTTGTGTGTCATGCAGATTGTGGCAACTGCTGTGTGTCACACAGATCTGTATCACCTTCTGGAGAACATGCACAAAGACGGCCATGGGGCAGCTGGAGTCATAAAGAGTGTTGGGCCTGGGCTCACTGAATATCAGTCGAGTCAGATTCGAATGGGATGACATTGTTTCAGATATTTGGATCGATAGTGTTAAATACAAGGTTTGCTTGCAGAAGACAAAGTCATCCCTCTTTTCATCAAACAGTGCAGAGAGTGCAGTTTACAGGAACAAGCACCTTTTCAGAGTACCCAGTGGTCAATGAATTAGCTGTACCTGCTGCCCCTCTGGACAAAGTCTGTCTGCTGCAGGAGCCAAGAGGATCATTGCTGTGGACATCTGTCCTGAGAAGTCTGAGAAGGTCAAAAAGTTTGGCGCCACAGATGTTGTCATCCCTGAATATGACAAGTAAATCAGTAACCTGTGAATGTGTGGTCATTGGGATGAGGTGGTGTATCAGCTTCCCCAGATTCATAGGCATGCAATAAAGAGAAGCCAGAGCAGGAGTCATGTGATCTCTATTGTCAATAACTTTCAGAACTCTAGGTGCAACAAGTTATATGAACTGACAGCTTCTCAGAGACTTTTTCTGCTATGCTGAATACAGTGAATTATATTTCCAATCTAGAAGTAACAGCCTTAAGGAGCTTCCTGCTTGATTCAGACATTGTGCTTTTAAGATTTGCAATGTCATGCAAATGTAAAGGCACTTCTATTTATATATGTGATTTAAAGGATAAATCTTAATAAAAGGTTACACCCAGACTCCTCACAGAGAAATTTGACACAGAGTACCCGCCCAGATCCATGAGTCCATGACTTCATTACTGACTTGGGCGGGTACACATGAGGCTTTGGTCAGTAAGAGAATACAGTTCCAGCCTGGACTCTCTGGGATCTTTTCTTTTTCTCCTTTTCCTCACTCTGACTTCTTCCTTCTCGAGTTTGCAGCAAACATGGCAACAGTGGGGAAGGTAAACATAGTTTTACTTCTGCATTTGTTTTTTCAGTATATTTGTCATGTGCACGTGTAAGATCAGAAGCATCTAACATGTTCAAATGTGTGACGCAGGTTTGGAGATGGTTTCTTTGACCAACATATCAAACAGGTGTTTCAGTTCATTTAGCTGCAAAATTATAGCCAGTAAATAAATTACTTTCCTTCACTTTTAATTTGTGCAACAGTCTAGCGGTAATGACTATTGTTTCAGGGTCTAAATACAGTAGTATAGTTAAACAGCATAGCATGTGGGCTTTTTAGGTCATTTTCCTGAGCAACTTTATGTGCTGTTGTTGTCCACCAGATCATTAAATGTAAGGCTGCTGTTGCCTGGGAGCCCAACAAGCCTTTAGTGATTGAGGAGATTGAAGTTGCTCCACCACAGGCCAATGAGATCCGCATCAAGGTGAGAGACATTTCCCAATATTACGCTTATGTAAGAGACAAAGTTTGGATTTCTGAAGCACATATTTTTAACCTTTAATATGGACTGCAGCTGTTTTTTTAAATGCGTAATGCAGAGGGGAAATTACACTATTTCATCAGCTCTTCAACTAAATAAGAGAAAAAAATCACGGGATGCAGTAGCTGGTTACCTACAGTTTTAGTAAACAATCTTTCCTATACTTATTTAGTCAGTTTTGCTGTTGTGAGATCTGCATCTCTGTTTTAGCAACAACAAACAAAAACACACCCTGGTAACAAAAAAGGGATTATGTTATTTCTCAAATACAGGAGGCATTCTGATTATTGCTAAAACACCAAACCATGGCCAGTGGTTACCGTACATCAGTTTAGTGACAGTCTAAATCGTCTTATTATGTGTTGTTGTGTGTCATGCAGATTGTGGCGACTGCCGTGTGTCACACAGACCTGTATCACCTTCTGGAGAACATGCACAAAGATGGTTTTCCAACAGTCCTCGGCCACGAGGCAGCTGGAGTCGTAGAGAGTGTCGGGCCGGGGGTCACTGAATATCAAGCGGGTCAGTTTGGAATGACACTTTACTTCTGAAATTCCTGCCTCAGGCTGGTCAAATTAGAATGGGACAACGTTATTTTGGATATTTAGATCAGTTGTGTGGAATAAAATGTTTATTTGTAGGAGACAAAGTCATCCCTCTGTTCATCAGACAGTGCAGAGAGTGCCGCTTCTGCAAGAGCCCAAAGACCAACCAGTGTGAGAAAGCTTGGTCAGTCCATTTTAATTTCCTGTTCGTCCTTAATAGCAAAAACATTTTAGTACACTCAAGGTCACAAGGCTTCTTTGTTCTCTTTCAGGACTGGCCTTGCCAACAATGATATGATGGCTCCAAGAGAGTCCAGGTTTACCTGCAAGGGCAAGAAACTGCTGCAGTTTTCAGGAACAAGCACCTTTGCAGAGTACACAGTGGTCAATGAATTAGCTGTGGCAAAGATCGACCCTGCTGCCCCTCTGGACAAAGTCTGTCTGCTGGGCTGTGGCGTCTGCACTGGATACGGTGCTGCGGTGAACACTGCTAAGGTGAGGTGTCGCAATTAAAACAGTGCAGCATAAAGTGATGTACAGCAATGTATGGGCTCACTGAAGCCTTTCAACCTAAGTGTTGACAAAAAGTCCAGCATCCCAGTTTTCATTGTTGTACCAAAACATTTCTCCCCAGGTGGAACCAGGCTCCACCTGTGCAGTCTTTGGTCTGGGAGCTGTGGGCTTGGCTGCAGTGATGGGCTGCAAAGCTGCAGGAGCCAAGAGGATCATTGCTGTGGACATCAATCCTGGCAAGTTTGAGAAGGCCAAAGTGTTCGGCGCTACAGATTTTGTCAATCCCAAAGATCACAAGGAACCCATCAGCCAAGTGCTGAGTGAGATGACTGGTGGAGGAGTGGACTTCTCCCTGGAATGTACTGGAAATGTGGATGTTATGGTGAGCTCAAATAAATCATCTGGGGTTTTTTTCTCCTATAGAAAAAGTTTTGCTGTTACTGTTATATGTGGCCCAACTAGCTAGTGTTTATATTTTCTCTTACAGCGCAGTGCGTTGGAGTCCGCGCGCAGGGATGGGGGGTAGGTGTGATTGTTGGCTGGACAGATTTGGTTGATGTTGCCACGCGACCTTTTACATTAATCGGTGGACGCACATGGAAGGGTTCGGCATTTGGAGGTGAGACAAATATAACTGCCTAGTAAATTAATTACCAGTCTCTGTCCTTTGTAATAAGATTTATTTTATCATACCTGTAGGGTTCAAAGGCCGGGATGGTGTACCTCAGATGGTTAAAGCCTACTTGGAGAAGAAAGTGATGGTGGATGAGTTCATCACTCATAAAATGACCTTGGATCAGATCAATGACGCCATTGAGCTGATGAAACATGGAAAATGGTTGGTTTATAGTCTAATATTCTGTTGTTTTTAAGACTGATGTGAAATTGATTGGATTGTTTTGTCCCACAGCATTCGCACAGTGCTGAAGGTTGCTCAAGAATAGGACCACGTCACCAGCCTGATGAGCACAGCAACTGAGCAGTCTGCAGCTTTTTAATGGAAGTTTTACAGCAACATTTGCAGTAACGGAAATAAAGTCCAAAAATGGAAATAAATGTCAATTCATCATCTCAGTCTTTGGCTGGTTTGGCCAATAGTTTTGCAATTATCCTCCAAAGGTGATACTAGTGTCAACTCCAATTAGGTAAATGGCTTTGTTAAAGCCCCGGGTAACTGATTTTGTCAGAAATTGCTGGCACAAATAGGGAATGACTGTAACAACTGTAAACATATTATCAACCATCTTATCAATAAACTAGACACACCAGCTGGACACTACGCTGGTGAAAGAGTGACTCTGGGGTTATCTTGTTAGATAATATTAGGTTATCTCTGCTGATAACTACGTGGTGATATGAAGTCATCCTTCCTTTATCTATGCATTAATGTAAGTGTAAATGAGTGAAAGTAGATGTATCAAGCATGTGTGAGATCTGTTCAGATCTTTAAAGTCTAACACAAGGACTGTTTTTGCACTGTTAAAATGCAATTGACAAAACTAAAAGCAGCCAGGGACCAATACAGTCAGAGAAACCTGTTAGTCAGTTCTTAAGATTTTTCAAAAGGTCAAATGATTGTCTTTTATTAGCAGTAGGTCAGTTAGAATGATGACAGTAGCATTGGACACCTTGCCATCCCTACTTGAATTGGGATCCACAAGTAAATCAGTAACCTGTGAATGTGTCGTCATTGGGATAACGTGGTGCTATCAGCTTCTCCAGATTCAAGAGCAGCCAATGAAGAGAAGCCAGAGCAGGAGTCATGTGATCTTTTATGTCAATAACTCTCAGAACTCTAGCTGCAGCATGTTGGATGAACTGACAGCTTCTCAGAGATTTCTTTAGTCATGCTGATAACAATGATTTCTAATTCTAGTCTAAAAGTAACAACAGCTAAATAAGCTTGCTGCTTGATTCAGACATTGTGCTTCAAGATTTGCAATGTCATGAATGTACAGGCACTCCTATTGATACATCGTTTTTTCACAGCTATAAGGCGCACCTAAAAGCCTAGAATTTTCTCAAAAACCGACGGTGCGCCTTATAAGCCGATGCGCCTTATATATGGATTTACGGTAATCGACCGTGGCTACCGTAGTCAGGGGCCGTCGCCGAAGTGCGGTAAAAACCGTAGACTGTATAGTAAAAACGGTAAATATTCCAGTCCCACCCCACTTGTGTGTGTATTAAGACCCCCAAATGTTGCTTTTGTTTAATTTGTGCATTGTGTTCAGTGAAGGAGGCACAAATATTGGTAAGAGCTGCCGGTACGTACGGTACCGTATTGTGAATGCACTCATTTGTTTTGGGGAGTGAAC
>CAAE01012030.1:60691-91505 GCA_000180735.1 Tetraodon nigroviridis
TTGTGTTCTATCAATAAAGTTTGGCTGACTTATCTGACTGTTTTGTTTAGCGCAGGTCCATATAGTGGATGCATAAAGCAAGCCCAGCCACTACTGTAGTTTCTATTCTATGCGCCTTATAACGCCGTGCGCCTTATATATGAAAACATTTTTAAAATTGGCCGTTCATTGAAGGTGCGCCTAATAATCCGATGCGCCTTAAGGTCGTGAAAATACGTATGTAATTGAAAGGATAAATCTTGATCAAAGGTTACGCCCAGACTCCTCACTGAGCGATTAGACACAGAGTACCCGCCCAGGTCCATGAGTCCATGACTACATCACTGACCTGGGCGGGTACATATGAGGCTTTGGTCGGGAAGTGAGTGCAGTTCCAGTGGGGGCTCTCTGGGATTTTTGTCTATTTCTCCTCTTTCTCAGTCTGACTTCTTTCTTCTTGAGTTTGCAGCAAACATGGCGACAGTCGGGAAGGTAAACATAGTTTAACTTCTGCATTTGTATTTCTGGTACATTTGGCACATGCACATGTAAGATTAGAAGCATCTAACATGTTCAAACATGTGAAGCAGGTTTGGAGATGGTTTCTTTGACCAACATATCAAACAGGTGTTTCAGTTTATTCTGCATCAGCACTATAGGCAGAATGTAATAGATTACTTTCCTTCCCCATTGGTGTGTGCAACAGTCTAGCTGCAGTGACTCTTATTTAAGAGTCCAAACATGGTGGTATAGTTAAACAGCATAGCATGTGGGCTATTTTAGTCATTTTCCTGAGCAACTTTATGTGCTGTTGTTGTCCACCAGATCATTAAATGTAAGGCTGCTGTTGCCTGGGAGCCCAACAAGCCTTTAGTGATTGAGGAGATTGAAGTTGCTCCACCAGAGGCCAATGAGATCCGCATCAAGGTGAGAGACATTTGCTTATATTATGCGCATGTAACAGACAAATTTAAAATTTAAAGCACATATTTTTAACTTTTAAAATGGAGTGCAGCTACCTTTTTAAATGCACAGTACAGCATGCACACCTCAGACAGATATTTTCCACAGTTGACCTTTAACCCTACTATCTCGTTTCCATCTGTATAATTAAAGTGGGAAGCACACAGCAATCCTGAGTCAGCTTTTAGCTGTTTTTCTCACTAAAGCCATATTTTTGCGTAGGATCTGACCCTCAGATTAAGCGTTCTAAATTGTTCTTTCACTTTTTAGCTTTTGCATGTTCTGTTTCTGCACAGCTGTGAGTGACTGTGGGAGGAGAGGGGAAATGCTTATTTATTTCATATGCTAGATTCAGTAGCTGGTTACCCACAGTTTCAAAAAATAATCTCTCCAAGTCCTCGTTGGTTAGTTTTGCAATTGTGAGATCTGCATCTATGCTTTAGCCCCAACAAACAAAAACACACCCTGGTAACAAAAAGGGATTATGTTATTTCTCAAATACAGGAGGCATTCTGATTATTGCTAAAACACCAAACCATGGCCAGTGGTTACCGTACATCAGTTTAGTGACAGTCTAAATAGTCTTATTATGTGTGTTTGTGCCTCATGCAGATTGTGGCGACTGCCGTGTGTCACACAGACCTGTATCACCTTCTGGAGAACATGCACAAAGACGGTTTTCCTACAGTCCTCGGCCACGAGGCAGCTGGAGTCGTAGAGAGTGTCGGGCCGGGGGTCACTGAATATCAAGTGGGTCAGTTTGGAATTACACTTCTAAAATTCCTGCCTCAGCCTGTACCGGCCTGCATGGACAGATGGATTTTCCACTGGGATAGAGAAATGGCAATCATCAGCCTCCCTAAGAAGATCTATACCAGTATTCTGGAGAGGAGAGTCTGTCTGTTACATGAACCCTAAATTTAAATGAGAATAATTTTAGGATATAGAACACTGGATCACAGGTGTAACAAGTTGTATTGTATCAGCCATTCAGTCCTTGTGGCCTAGTAGTTAGATGACAGTTCAAGTGGTTAGTCTCTGCCAAAGTTCCTTTTTATCACCGTTGTAGTTGCTGTGGAGACAATATTTTTTCTTCCTTCCAGGAGACAAAGTCATCCCTCTGTTCATCAGACAGTGCAGAGAGTGCCGCTTCTGCAAGAGCCCAAAGACCAACCAGTGTGAGAAAGCTTGGTCAGTCCATTTTAACTTCCAGTTCCTCCTTTATAGCAAAAACATTTCAGTACACTCACGGCTGCTTTGTGATATCTGATTAATTAAAGACTTTATTTTAAAGCATGTCGTGATTAAAATATATGGGACTTTATTCTCTTTCAGGACTGCCTTTACCAACAACAATATAATGGCTCCAACAGAGTCCAGGTTTACCTGCAAGGGCAAGAAACTGCTGCAGTTTACAGGAACAAGCACCTTTGCAGAGTACACAGTGGTCAATGAATTAGCTGTGGCAAAGATCGACCCTGCTGCCCCTCTGGACAAAGTCTGTCTGCTGGGCTGTGGCGTCTGCACTGGATACGGTGCTGCGGTGAACACTGCTAAGGTGAGGTGTCGCAATTAAAACAGTGCAGCATAAAGTGATGTAATGTACAGCAGAAAGGGCTCACAGTGGCCTTTCAACGTAAGCGCTGACCAAAAGTTCTCTTCCTCAGGTGGAACCAGGCTCCACCTGTGCAGTCTTTGGTCTGGGAGCTGTGGGCTTGGCTGCAGTGATGGGCTGCAAAGCTGCAGGAGCCAAGAGGATCATTGCTGTGGACATCAATCCTGACAAGTTTGAGAAGGCCAAAGTGTTCGGGGCTACAGAGTTTGTCAACCCCAAAGATCACAAGGAACCCATCAGCCAAGTGCTGAGTGAGATGACTGGTGGAGGAGTGGACTTCTCCCTGGAATGTACTGGAAATGTGGATGTTATGGTGAGCTCAAATAAATCATCTGGGGTTTTTTTCTCCTATAGAAAAAGTTATGTTGGTAACGTTATATGTGGCCCAACTAGCTAGTGTTTATATTTTCTCTTACAGCGCAGTGCATTCGAGTCCTGCGTGCAGGGATGGGGGGTAGGTGTGATTGTTGGCTGGACAGATTTGGCCGATGTTGCCACGCGACCTGTTCAACTCATTGGCGGACGCACGTGGAAGGGTTCAGTGTTTGGAGGTGAGATCAAATCCCCCCATACCTACACTCACACAACCCACAGGTCTTTCACAGACATAACACATCAACCCTTAACCAGGTCAACTCTATAATGGTCATTTGAAATTGATAGGATAGGTGGGTCCTATACATTTTAACATTATGTATTGTAATCATGACTGTAGGGTTTAAGGGCCGGGATGGCGTTCCTCCAATGGTTAAAACCTACCTGGAGAAGAAAGTCATGCTGGATGAGTTCATCACACACGAAATGACGTTGGATCAGATCAATGACGCCATTGAGCTGATGAAACATGGAAAATGGTTGGTTTATAGTCTGATCTTCTGTTGTTTATAAGACTAATGTGAAACTGATTAAATTGCATCGGTTTGTATCGCAGCATTCGCACAGTGCTGAAGGTGGCTCCAGAATAGGACCACGGCGCTGCCCTGATGAGCACAGTGACTGAGCAGCCTGCAGCTTTTTCATGGATGTGTCCCGGTAACAGCTGCAGTCATGTAAATAAATCTAAACATGCTTCAGAATAAAAGATGGAAACACTCCCGACTCTTTAAATTCACTGCCTAATAAAAACCATGCCCAAAACCCAAAAGGTAAAAGAGAAACTAAGAGAGTAAAAAAGGAGGTTTTAGCAAAAATGTTTAGACACCTCCTACAGGCTTTGACTGGAAGGCTGCGTTCCGATTGGTTCACCTCTGGCCTTCACTCAACCTCGGAAATGAGCATCTGAGTTGTAAAAGAACATGGCAACCACAGGCAAGGTGAGCACTCTGACTCCTTCACAACACGCTTTTATCACATGTGCCAGTGTGAGAATTGGATCTCCCGTGTTTGTGTGGCTCTTTCTATATTTTTTGCCGTATAAGCTGTTATGTCCTTCATGTGTAAAAAGAAGAAGAAGCTTTTGGGTCAGAACGTTTGAATGACGCTTGCTAAAGCATTGCTTTGTGGGTGCTGTTGCAGGTGATTCGCTGCAGAGCGGCGGTGGCATGGGAGGCTGGGAAACCCCTCGCTTTGGAGGAGGTGGAGGTGGCACCTCCTAAACACGGGGAAGTCCGTGTCAAGGTAACAAATCAAACTAATTTTTAAAGTAAACCCGTTTAATGTCATTTTCCAATTCAACAGGAGCACTACAAAATAACCAGCTTATCTGTAAGCCTGTTATAGATAGTAGTGTACTTTGACCTGATATTACTTTTATGATATGTTTGTGGAAAGGTTTAGATTAGCTTTAGTTCCTGTTTTTAACAACAGTGATGTTAATAATGGCATTAAGAATGCATGTTTTCTGTGCCTCATCTGGGTTTTGAAGAGGCTCCATCTAGGTCAGGCTGTCCATGGCCTTGTGCAACGCTTCATCCAGCAAACACACTTAACCATGTACAAACACACACAGATGTTCCCAGCGAGGGAAAGAAAAACATCAGATTGCTGGTCTTTGTTTTCAGATCGTGGCTACGGGGATCTGTCACACCGACTTCTACACTCTCGGTGGCTCCGATCCGGAGGGAGTCTTCCCCGTGGTTCTGGGCCACGAGGGCGCCGGCGTGGTGGAGAGTATCGGGGAGGGAGTTACCAAGTTTCAACCAGGTTCTCCTGATCTTCTCGTGAATTTGAGCTGATACGTACAAACTCAAACATGAGATTTTGTTTGGGCCCTCAGGGGACACTGTTATACCCCTGTACATCCCACAGTGTGGAGAATGCAAGTTCTGCAGACATCCAAAAACGAACTTGTGCCAAAAGATCAGGTAAACGGATTTGAGGTTGCACCTCAGCAGGTTCTGCATGTGCATCAGCGTCCCTCAATGGGATCTCATCTTCTGCAGGCTCACTCAGGGCAGAGGCCTGATGCCAGACGGGACCACCCGATTTTCCTGCAAAGGCGAGAGCCTGTTCCACTTCATGGGCTGCAGCACGTTCTCCGAGTACACCGTGGTGGCGGAGATCTCCCTTGCAAAGGTGGACCACCGGGCCCCTCTGGACAAAGTGTGTCTGCTGGGCTGTGGTATCACCACTGGTTATGGAGCTGCTCTGAACACTGCCAAGGTGAGCAAGCCACACAGTAAGCCTTCAACAAGAGTCCGTTTCTGCTCTTATCTTTCCCTGTGATATCACACTAAAGTGAGAAAAAACGCTGTAACATGCTGATGTTGACACTTAGCCATTTAACGCTGACATTGAGCCGCTCCTTTTAGTTACTGTCCCTCGTAATCGTGCAGGTGGAGGCTGGTTCGACCTGTGCCGTGTTCGGCCTGGGAGCGCTGGGCCTCGCAGCAATCATGGGCTGTAAAGCAGCTGGCGCAGCCAGGATTATTGGAATTGACCTCAACCCCACCAAGTTTACCATAGCCAAGGAGTTTGGAGCCACGGACGTGGTCAACCCGAAGGACCACAACAAGCCCATCCAGGAGGTGCTGGTGGACATGACAGATGGAGGTGTGGACTACTCCTTTGAGTGCGTGGGCAACGTGACTATCATGGTAGGGGGGGAAAAAAATCCTCCAGCCTTAACTACTACCTGGCAGACCCATTGTCAGCTGGGATATTTGCTCCTGGTGACAGAGGGCAGCTCTGGAGGCCTGCCATAAAGGATGGGGCACCAGTGTCATCATTGGCGTGGCAGCAGCTGGTCAAGAGATCTCGACCCGGCCCTTCCAGCTGGTGACCGGGCGCACCTGGAAGGGCACTGCTTTTGGAGGTGCTGCTTTAAGATCTGTGTTGAGATGTATCCTGTGAGAAGGTTCATTTGAGCACCAGTAGAGAATGTCAACTCGACTGCCCCCTAGTGGTAGCAACATTCACACTGGGGCTAAACTAAGTAACAAAGTTTTTTTTTTCCCTGTTAAAAATTCATTTCAGAAATTAATTTTTTCACATCAGATCTTGATCCTGTTTGATTCATATTAAATATTCCCCCCCTCCCCTCAGGGTACAAGAGTGTTGAAAGTGTGCCCAAACTGGTGGAGGACTACATGAATAAAAAGCTTAAAGTGGATGAGTTTGTGACTCACACGCTGCCTTTTGAGAAGATAACAGAAGGATTTGAGCTAATGCACGCTGGGAAATGGTAAGTTTTTAACATATTTGTTGCCATATCAGTCAATTAATTCGGAGTCTCGATGTTCCACTGCTGCCCCCTACTGGGGACAAGGCGAAGATGCTGGAATTCATCCTCCCACATTAACTTTATTAAAACGAGTTAATCTGTCTCATTTTCATATTCCAGCATTCGTGTTGTCCTGCAGTTCTAGAAAAGAGAAGAAGGGACTTCATTCCAGATTTACCCACCTGAGTTGAATAAACCGCCTTTCAATTCCGTGATCAAGTGTTTCATTTGAACAATGCACATGCAGACACCCCTTTGATCACCGACTTTCCCTCAGGGAAGGAAGGAAGGCAGACACACACAGACACACACAAAGAGGAAAAACAGAAGAAAATATTATTCAGTCTTTTTCTTTGATCTAAACCAAATGATAATGAGGATCAAGCTCGTGCAACCAAACAGTTGGGAGGCTGTTAAATGATGGGAGTGGGGTTTAGCTTGAGCGGTCCTCGTTAGCATGGACGCTGGAGCAGGCAGACGTCTGCCAGCTCCCTTTGATGACTGCTCCTCGGACCAGAGGCTGCTTTGATCGTGACTGTTGTGTTCTGGGAACCGTCCGGATGATTGGCTGGATACTGACACTGCCGTGGATTTACCAGCAGGGTCATGTCAGTTTTGTGGCTGCTTGTGTCGACGTGTACATAAAGTTGTTGTGAAAACTGCTGTTCTAATTTTTATTAGCCCAGAAACAGTTTTAGGAAGGTGAACGCTCAAGGTCATCTTTGAACAGCGGGGGGGGGGGGGTCACAGAAAACCGTCAGTCACTCAGAGCTAGAGAAGAGTCGTTTATTCCTCCAGCAGAACAAATACAAAGATGGCATCAGTCCCTGAATGAACGCTGCTCACGGATGGAAAGGGTGGCGTAGGGACGCGGCGCTTCAACTAAGGCTCTATTTGCTACAGCATTCAGGATCGACTGGTTTGGCACTCTGGATTCAATGCAGTCTTTGATATTTTTCTTTTGCAAGCACTTCCCAGTCCTTCCTAGCAACCGAGGTCCGCGCCAGGAAACCAAGAGATCACTATGAGGGTCAAATTAGGACATAACTGATTCATTTTGACGTTTATTAAAACACCGAAGCAGGACACCACTCGTCTATCTACCCTAACCCTCCACCAAGCCCTTCCGCCGATGTAAATCACACACAGCTGTGCTGGGACCGACAGAAAGAGCGATCGTATGTCCTATTCGGCAAACAAACGACAAAAAACAAGAAGCAGAAGCAGAAGAAAAAAGGTTGGGCTTGGCCTGACGCCAACTCAGCAGCGGTCCCAAAACAGGAAAAAAGAAAAAAAGAAATCTGACCCAACTTTGAGGTCCAATCCATTAGCAGGAACAAAAGCTAATAAATACTTTCGCATCTTCTTCCTTTTTCTCCAGTAAAGTGAATCACGTTTGATATAAGACACATTCAAGTACTTTCATTTTAAACGCGGAACCAGTTTTTAATTCAAAGATCGATAAGAGCCACTGAACACTGGCGCTTTGTGTTTTAAATGAGCCTGTGTGTGTGTGTGTGAGATCCAGAAGTGCTGAGCGTCTGTATGGAAAAGTCCGCTCCTTGACAAGTTCTACATTTGGCTTAGGAAATGAGCGCGGCCGTTGTCCTCCAGACGGCGGGTCAGGATTTCGCAGCCCGTCTCCGTCACCAGCAGAGTGTGTTCGAACTGGGCTGACCGCTTCCCGTCTTTGGTCACCGCCGTCCAGCCGTCGGGCCACGTCTCATCCTGCCAGCCACCTGCCACGTCGCAGACGCGCGACACCGATCAAACAACCGCACGAGTTGGCGGGCTCAATAATCGTCACCGCCGCTGACGCTGCTTTACCTTCGCAGATCATTGGCTCTATGGTGAACACGTGACCCGCCTTCATGACTCCAACCGCTTTGTTTTCTGGGAAACGAATGAGAAGAGAGGTGAGTTTCGAGCAGCGGTTGCGGGGAACCGAAGGTGACGGCCGGCGCGGCTTGGCTCACTGGCGTAATGGGGGACGTTGGGAGCCGTGTGGAACAGCCGGTGGATGCCGTGGCCGCAGTAGCTCTTCACCACAGAGAATCCGTTGGCCTGAGCGTGCTTCTGGATGATGTTTCCCAGCTCTCTATAACGGACGCCGGGCTTCACTGTTAAAAAGACGACAGTGGAGAGAGCGAAGAGGAGGAAGATCTCATGAGCTCTCTGTTAAATGGCATTGAAGAGATTAAGAGAACAGCACATCTCGTTTAAATTAAGTATATATTTCCATATCTTACACATCTGTCATTCTGACAACTTGAGTATAGAGATTTTTAATGGGTGAGAAAAAACGTCTGATCTGAAACTGTCAATTATCAGCGCCCTCTGGTGGACAGAACGTCTGACAGCGGCTTTATTTCCAAACTTCCCAACTACACCTCAGTAGTGATGCAGTGATGTCAACCATACGCATTACTCATACATAATGGAGCGTGCTTCCTCAGCTAGCAGCCTAGCGGTCTACACGCTTTGTGATGATAAATGTAGTGCGGACATCTCGTGCGTCACAGACGGGCAGTGACGCACGTGTTCCTACCTGAGTCGATGGCTTGCATGAGGCATTCGTACGTGGTCTGAACCAGCTTCTTCGCCTCCTCATCCACATCCCCGACAAAGAATGTTTCATTGAGGTCTCCATGGAAACCGTTGTGGTAGACCGTGATGTCAACTGCTGCGAATAAGAGCAGCGCTGATGTAACCCCTTCTGCGTCGATATCGAGCACCGATTTCACTAAAACGCGACAGCTGTAAAAACCAGGAGCGTACCGTTGAGGATGTCCCCCTCCTGCAGTAGTCTTCTGTCCGGGATGCCGTGACAGATGACCTCATTGACAGACGTGCAGCACGATTTGGGAAAGTTGTAGTAGTTGAGAGGCGACGGATAACAGTTCCTTGCTGTGCAGGCCTGAAAAAGCAAAGCACGCTGGGTAAAGAGACGCCGCCGACTTCCTCGTAGCATAGCCTCTTGGTAAAGTTCATATTTGCGTTTTTTTTTTTTTGTGTGTGTGATGTAGCGCTGCTACGCGCGTTAGATCAGAGCGTCTGACACAATATTCCAAACGAGCCAACTGAAGTCGGACTGTTTCTCGGCGGGAGGCTCCGGCGCTGCAGAAACGCATTCGCTTATTTATGAACGGCATCTGTTCAACAAGAGCCGTCAAACTCCCGAGTTGTGCCTGTCGTTTTAGGTTAGCTCTGCACGCCAGGAGATTCCTTCTGATGGAGAAAGAGACTGTGAGTGAGCAGAGAAGGTGGTGGGTGAGCGTGAAAGGATGAATACCAGATGAACAGCGTGGTCGATCTCCTCTGTTGTGGTGCCGGGCTTCACCATCATGGCTGCGATGTCCAGGACCTCTCGTGCCAGACTGCAGACCGAGGTTAGAATCAATCCCGGTGGGAAAAGCTCAGCTTGGGACAACCTGACTAAAACAACAGTTCCTACCTCGCAGACGACCCTCATGCCTTCGATGTCGTCGGCAGACAGGGTCTTGATCTGCGACGTCCCCTTCAGGAACCGCTCGGACTCGGATATCCCTGAGTGAAGGACGGATGACAGGCGTCTCAGAAGAGGCCTTGGAGGTGCAGCGACGCACCCGGCGCTACGTTACACGCGGCTTCCGCTGGCTGACTGGGCTGTTAAACGTCAGAAGCTCAAGAAACCAGCTGGCTGGGAGGAAGCAGGAGGCGTCGCTACCTTTGCAGCACATGTTTCTTACAAGCAACACCTGAGAGTCGCAAGCTAATCTCAAGTCCGTTCCTGCGTCTGAGCAGTGGAGCTAAACAGCTGCTTCTGAAGGGGGGTGGTGGTGGGGGGGAGCTGGAGCAGCAGCTTCTAAGCCGACTCCGGTAGCACTCACGGTGTTGATGAAGATGCACGACGAAGGGCTGCTACTGTTCGATAGGAGAGGAGCTGTGAAGTCAGTGTGAAACCATGCAAAAGTGCATCAGCACAAGGGGTTTGGAACTAGTTTTGCTTAAGGTTTTTGCTAGATTCTCTGTTAATTTATTAACAACAGGAGCACCGGATGAACCTGAACAGTTGCCTAGCAACACAGGCTTTACAAAAGGCTGTGTACAACCTGTGTGCAACGATCGTTTTTACTCAAGCTGATGGTGCTGCTTCGACAAGGAAAAACAATGTCGATTCAAATTTCAGTGCCAAACATTGGATGGGTGATCTGAAACAAGCAGCTGCGTGATCATAAAAGAACATGGACCTGTAACAAATGTGCCTTGGCCCCTGAAGAGACTGTAACCATGACGACGCGAGTATAGATCTATGCACTCAGATGACATGGATAGGGAGGTTGCCATGGCTGCACGATAAATGACTTACCCAGAGACACAGCCATAAAAACCACCCGGCTTACTAGTGTAGAGAGGATCTGTAGACCTTCTGCGCATCGCGTGAGGTGTGGACAGGCGTGGGTTAAAAAGAGCGGCTGATAAATTAGAAAAAAAAACCCCTAAAAAAATGTTGCTGCTGCTACCGTGCACTGTGGTCTCCGCTCTCTGCCAAAAGTCGCTCATTCGTTTTTCTGCGCATGTTTCCGGGGACGATGGGATTCCTGTGACAGCGCGACTCGGCTAGCAGCCGCCCTGCGTGTGCTTGGCTCTCGCTCGTCAATCCTGATGCTAAAATGTAGCCCGCTGAGCGCACTAAAGGCGAAGGACGGCCTACCGCTGCGATGATCAGCGTAGTCGGGTCTTTGGATGTCGCTGGGCACAGGCCTCATGGGAGTCTACGAGGAGACGAGGAAGAATTAAGCACCGGCGTGCAGAAAAAGAGAATCACTGCATTCAGGCTGGTGATAAAGAGCTATTCCTACATGACTTGTAGCCCCACGTCAGCATGTAGCTTTTACTGTACCACGCACGCAGAGGTATTTACAACCGGGACGTACCAGCGGGTAGTGAGGACGTAATTTCCCCGTGTAGCGGTAGCCCGGCCAGGGGTCGGTGTTAATCTCCAAACAGTTCTTGGACTCATTCTGGTTCTTCTCCTCCTCTGACAAAAACACAGAAAAAAGGTCTCTGCCGCATCTGATCCCCATTCATTCGCAAGCCAAGGTGTTTCTCGGATGGTGACGGTGATACTTACTCGCTTTTTTGTGTAGCAACTTGTGAGATGCCCAGCTCCCTTTGAAACATTCCTGTAAATTGGAAGCACGGAACAATTAGAAAGGCGTATTTTCACCACTGCTGCGACAGGAATGGTCGGAACCGAGGTTCGAGCTCAGCGTGACGGCTTGTTTTAGTCGTTCCAGCAGATTCTCGAAGCACAAAACACAAAAGCGGTTTTGCAGAGCTCTGTTTTTAAAGCCGCCATCAGTCCCAAAGTCTAAACTGCAGACGCAGCAAATGTTGTTTCAAAAGAACACACACCGCAAATGTTTGGTCTAAATTTAGCAAGTGTCTATAACAATCAAAATGGAATTAAAAGGCAAATTTGACAGCAGCAGGCTCCAGAGCTGACACTCAGCATTACGATTTTTGTCGTATAAAAGACAACGCGCTGCTAAAACAAAAAACCCAACACTGCACATATCCCACGATAACTTGTGTAAATAATGGGCCAGATGCCGGAGAGGAGAACGCTTAGAGGTTTGATTCTGGTCGCATATCCACAAGTGCAAGCAAAGCAGAACTCTGAAGCTTCTAAAGCGGTTAAAAAGAGCACGGGGTCAAAAGGTCAAACTGTTTAAAAATGAATGGGCATGAGTTTCGCAATTAAATTACACCTCAACAAGATATTCTGCAACTACGTGAGACTTGACAGTTCGTGTTGAACAGCAAGCAGTTATATATCAGCTTTAAGCGGACACGTTTTCAATTAGAGTCCAATCTCTAAACGTCCCATAATCAAACGTTATAGCACCGGGTTTAGCCTTTAACTCATTATCTTAGTGATAGTTTACAACCGATTTACTGTGACTTGCAGAATGTTGCGTTAGGAAAATATATCTACGCAAAACAGGACACATATTTTCGTGAACAGAAAAACTTGGTAGTGAAACTTTTACTTAGATCGTTGACGGTGTATCACTAGCTAACCACGCAACAGTTAGCTAGCTGTGTATTTCCTTCGGCCTACTCTTCAGAAACGGGCATGGTTGCAAACACTGCTTCAACTATCATCCACACCCGTTTGTAGAACATTACAGTGCCAGAAAGCATCTGTTCCAGCCGAGTGAATGTATTATTAGCCCTTTACCAAAAACGTCAACCTAGCATGACAGCTAGCAGCTCAGCGATGGTCGGGCCTTAAGCAAGCGCTGGAGCGACCGTTAAGGCGGATAATGTCGAAAAAAAGCAGCAGTACCTGGGAACAGAAATAGGAGCTTTGTATGCCCAGCTTTATACACGTAGGGCACTGAAGCTTAGCGTCCTTGCTGCAGGCTTCTGTCTCACACTCCCTTCTAGCTTCGGTGCTCGCCATGCCTTCGTCTGCAGGAGGGGTGCTGCCGGGCCGTGACGTCACGCGGCGCATGCGCACAACGGGGCCGTCACATTGCGCAGTTCGGTCCAATGAGCTGAAACTTTCCTTACACAGATTTATAAGATGGCGACCGCCGAACCGGTGAGTATCCACTCCTGAAAACATATTCAAACATTTTTACAGTTTCTCTTCTGCTGTAATCACAAGCCGAGGCCGCGTTTTTTTGATCCGGTGTGACTGTAGGCGGCAGTCGTCAATATAAAACCCACCGTCGATTCAAGAGTTGCGCCTTTGGTTAGTGTTAAGTTTGCCTTCTACTGCCACGACCTAAGCGTGCAGTAAGAATGTTTGTGAATGGAGATCTCCTAACTTCTAGACTGTCACTGTGGCTAACCAAAATGCTGTTAACCGTTGCGGTGACAGCTACACCTAAAGTTCACAACGTTTGATTCATCGAAGATTACAATCAAACATGCCCACCTTAATGTCATTTAATGTGCATCGTTGTTGTTTTACCAACCTCCGATGCATTCGGCGCTTGCAACAATTCGTCTAAAACCAAAAGTAATGTAATTTGTCGGTAGAGCTTTATGGTGCTCCCTGCTGACCTTTAATGTTAGCCGGTTGCTAGCTAACGGCAGACGACACAAACCAGCTTAGCTCTGAAAGTTTAGATTCACACAAAACACGATAAAATACATGTCGATTTCCAAATTATTCCTATTATTTTTGTATTGTGGACTTTGCCAAACGAGGAACTGCTGTTTAGGGTAAAAGGATGGAGGTCTATTGTAGTTAATAAGTAGCTCAGGAACAAATGCAGCCATGCATGACTACGGATGAGTAAACCTAAGCGCCAGTCACCTTAGCTAACGATAGCAGCTTAGTCAGCTAGCAAATATTAGCTTCACGTCACAATCAAATACGTTCCAGATGTTGGTCACACCACACATCACGAGGAAACGCCCTATTATTGAAGGTTTAGTTTTTAATACTGTGTACCAGAGTATTACTGTCAATTTTTTTGTGAAAAGTTAACCTCGTTTTTGTCATCTTTCACTGCAATAGCACATTCCGTACCACCTTCCTTTTTCTATAGAGCTTTTACACAACAATTAGGGCCCATTTTGCCCTTCCTGTAAGTGATCTTGTTTTTTTAGGAACCCAACCGAAGTCTATCCCAGCCTGATGAAGAAGAAAGCGAGGAGACCGGACAGGAGCTGGTGAGAGCGGATCCCTACATCAAACACCCTCTCCAGAACAGGTGAGTGCCATTCTGCAAGTCCAACACCTGCCAGTTGAATCAAAAGAGGCACGCAAACGTGCTCGTTTGTTCCTGGACATCCTTTTTATAAACTCCCAATGACTAAATAGTCCACGTGTTTGTCATGGGGCAGGATTAGGGTTAGTAGAGTTGGTGGTGCAGCTTGCAGCCGATCCGGGTGCAGATATCGCCTCTGTCTTCACTCCTGACATCCAGAGGCGATCAATAAATCATTCTAAAGTAGCCCGACAGTGACGGATATCAGGTACACATGACCAGACTGAAATAATGGTATGGTTTGACAGAATCAATGATCTGCTTGACAGGAAATCCAAATGGTTTTGGTTTTGCTGTTGCGAAACGTGAGATATTTTTTCCTACTGTTGCCGTGACAAACCCTCGCAGGTTGCTTCTGAAGGCTGGCAGACTGCCTTATGGAGATCCTGAATTGTTGGTTTCTATTCAGATCCAGACATTTAAAAAAAAAAAATCTGAACAGAGCTTTTGCTTTTGTGTGTCTTGGACGGTTGCCTCTGTTTTATTTTGCACGCCGCCGTTTCCGTTTTTCGACTTGATCACGTGTCGTTGGCACACATGAGTCACCGAGGTTGAGATTGCACAAGTTACTGGCCGGCAAGCGCGATGTTTAGCACAGAAATCCACCCACCGTTAGCCGGAGAGCCCTTTTTTCCACCTATGTGGCAATGTGGCGGCGCGGCTAACTGTGACATCAGCGCTCTCGGGTTAATGGTTAGTGGAGGGGGGGTTGGGGGGGGGGGGACACACGGTTTGTGTCACCGCAGCACAGCCTGTCTGGCTCCGTGAAACTGTTGTCCTTGAAAGGGTGTAAAGATTGTTAGCTGTCACAGGTCACCCCGATACCTCTCCCAGAGGCCTCTAAAAGTCCTCAGTTGAATAGTGCCACCAGAGTTATTTTGATTTACAGTATATGCAGTACCACAAAACAGACTTGTTTCATTCCCGCCTGTCTGATTTTGTACACCTGTTTTGGTTTTTCTTTTTCTTTAATGAAGGGCTGCTTTCATTGTGCAAACGTCTTCTCCCTTCCTAACAGATGGTGTCTGTGGTTCTTCAAGAACGACAAGAGCAAAACATGGCAGGCCAACCTGCGGCTCATCTCTAAATTTGACACCGTCGAAGATTTCTGGGCGTAAGGAGCAATAAGTCTGGGAAATACTAAACCGGCCAGCTGTTTTTGCCTGGTTTGTTCATGCTGTGCTTTGTTTATTTTAGCCTCTACAACCACATTCAGTTGTCCAGCAACCTCATGTCAGGCTGCGATTACTCTCTCTTCAAGGTGAGTTGGATTTCCCGCCGGCTTTTTTCCACACGCTTAATGATAAATCTCCACCTTTTTGGTTGCTGTGGAACCCATCGACAGTTTGAATCAAAGAGGAATCGTTGGTTGTTAAAGCTAAAGTTGAATCCTGGCGCTCACAGCTTCGACTTTCCTTCTGGCCGTTTCTCCTTGTTATCGGGGATTTGCCGCCTAAACAGCTGCTTCAGTGCTAAGCAAACAGAGACAAGCCACGGCGCCTGGCTTAAAACCTATTTGTTATGGTCATTTTAAAGAAACAAGTGTTTATTTGGACATTTCACAAAGCCAGCGTACCACATCCGAGGTATATTTAACTTAAGTTTACATTCACACCTAAATTAAATGATCTTACGCAATAAAACTAAGCTACTGTTAGCGCTGCACCAAGGGTTACCATGGTAACACACTGTCGAAGTCATAGCTTTGTAGGACCGAGGTGACAAACCACCTTAAATTTGGACTTATAACTTTTCACTCTTTGGTTCCAATGCTTATTTCTACCCAACAGAGCCACTTAAAACCACTGCTTCTGCATGCGCGTTGACGGTTTGCATCCATGTTCTAGGATGAAATTGAGCCGATGTGGGAGGACGAGAGGAACAAGCGTGGCGGGCGCTGGCTGATCACGCTCAACAAGCAGCAGAGGAGATTCGACCTGGACCGCTTCTGGTTGGAGACGGTAGGTGGACGGGCTGGCCAACGGGCCAAGCGGCTTCATGCCGAGCCAGAAAATCAACACTTTGGCTGTTCCTGCGCTTGGTTGCCTGTTTATGCTCCCCTAACGCTGAATCCCAGTGATGATGCGTCCGGTTAAATTCTGATTCCCAACACCAACGTGATGGTTTAGTCACAGTGGATCGCTCAGGAGGTTTCCGTTCAATTCCGTGTTTCCGTTCTCTTCCCGCCTGATGACGAACTCTTTCGCAGCTCCTGTGTTTGGTCGGCGAGGCCTTTGACGACTACAGCGACGACGTGTGCGGCGCCGTGGTCAACGTCCGTGCGAAAGGGGATAAAATAGCCATCTGGACGGCAAACTATGAGAACCGGGATGCAGTGACGCACATCGGGTGAGACGCCCTTTCCGTCCTGTCCTTTTTTTTTCTTGGCGAAAACCGCGCTGAAGCGTCCGTGTCCTCTTCCAGGAAGGTTTACAAGGAGCGTCTGGGGCTTCCCATGAAGATGACCATTGGCTACCAGTCTCACACCGACACGGCCACAAAAAGCGGCTCGACCACCAAGAACAAATATGTGGTTTAAGACACGCCCACGTGCCTCTTCCATTTCCTCGTCTTATTCGTCGTCGGTGCGTATTGTTTACTCTGCAGAAAGCAATCTGGAGGATGCGGCAGGGCAGGACTACACGCCAGGTTGTTCCACAGCCTCCCCGGGACACCAACAGAAAAACAGATGATTTTGAAATCTTCCTAAACACTAATAATCAGAGGTATTACCGTCGGGGGATACATAGAGTGTGACATACTCTAGAAAACTTTTTTTTTTTTTTTTTGGTTAATTCAGGGAATTTTCAAATACAAAAAAACAAACGTGTGCTTCTCCCATTTTTCTACAGCGTCGTTTTGCTGTAATCCAAAATGACAAACTTGTTAATTTATTCTTGATTTGCCTGCGTTTTATTAGATTAGACCTTCGTTTAATGCTTTGCCTTGGACTGTTGCACGTTATCAACCTTTAAAGTATTTCTTGATGCCTATTCATTTGAGTGTTAATATAATTATTAAAAAAAATTTGTTTTGCAATTATTACTGCTCCCTGTTGTCATGGTTCTTACACTAATTGGTAGGACAGTCACAGCCCCCACCCCCACCATCGCCACCAGTCTGAGATTTCTGCAAATGTCATTATAAAGATGGAACTTTGAAAGAAAAGGTTACTTTGGGTGGGGGGAGGAGGGCAAGCACCACTACCAATCTCACTTCACTGGCACCTTTGGAAAATGTCACTTCGGCATCACAAACGCTGGCACGTTCCCGAGTACCGTGCATCCGCGGCAACGCCCCAGGGGCTGACCAGGCCGAGCGTGAAGCCGGTGTGGCGTGGCGGCGGCTAAGGCGTGGCTTGTGGTTAGTAACCTTTAAAGGCCAGCTCATCCGTCATGTAATCCGCCTCTAATTGATAAGTAAGATGCAAATTTATTCTGTTCATCAGAATTGGCCTCCCAGGTCACGTGGCTGGCATGTGGGGGTGTTTTTTTCCTGTAAATGGAAATGTAAAGGGCCTTCAGCCGTAGGTACCTTTGCCACTTTCTTCCTCGCTCAGTTCGTCCATCCGATGAGCTTCATGAAGTCGGTTGTCTCGGAGTGGCTTTCTGAAATCTAAAGCGGCTAATCTCCTGATGAGGTTTTATAGCTGCTGTCATGTGTCGGTGCTGCAGGTGGAGGTGACTCCGCTGCCGCCGACACATCGGCCCGGTATCAGATCGTCTGTCACAGTTTGGCGCCGCCTGCGGTGGAGCGCTTATTGAAAAAACATTCATTTTTAATCTTTCCTGTCATGAATAACAATGAGACTCCAAAACGTCCCGGTTTGCGCTGGCAGGTCACCGTGAGGCCACCGACACACTCACTTTATTAAACGGCGGTGACGGACTAACAATAAATGCAATCAATGCACCCCAATTGAATTGGGCGGCGTTTCTCCGGTCTGCCAGTCGGCTGCCGGTGGCTGCGAGGCCGCTCTGCTTTTCATTCCTAAGCATTTATCAAACTCCCAGAGCCGCTGATGTGACACAATGGGTCAAACCACTTGAACAGAAGGATATGATCCAGTGGGGGGAAATCTGCACATTTAAAAGCCATTATGCACCTTTGAAAGTGCTGCAGAACTGTTATAGAGCTATTAGTCTGACTGGCAGCCGAGCAGAAACAGCCATAAAATATGACTGCATTATTTGGCAGGCTTGTTTAAAAGACTGCAGATGGTTTCTGTGCTGGGAGCAAGGCAGCGTGGCATCGACGTAGAACAGTCCTATTGTGTTAATTGTTTAACTGTTTCGTCAGTAATCCATCCACCCCTTCATCCATTCATCAATCCGATTTTTTTACTATCAACTTCCAAATGAATCCGGGTCACTGAAACTGTGTCAGGCTGTCCCAGCAGAGCCTGGACAGGCCGCCTCTACCAGTGCTCCAGCCCCTCACACCCGTGGGTGCATGCTTGAGGTGGGAGGAAGTGTTATCCTTAAAATACATACACTAAAATATCATTAAAATGATGCCTGTGATGTATCAGTAACTATAGTTTTAAATTGTACAAAAGAATAAAAATCAATCCCTTTTTCACTAAATAGCTTTATCTGAGGATTATCCAGAGAGCCTGTGCCAGGACCTATAACATATGTTGCTAGTAGTGTAGTTTCCAGTTTCCCTTAGGATTAAGTAGTAGTTTTCCATTTACTAAGTAGTAGTTTTCCATTTATTCAGATGCGGAGGGCCTCTGTGCAGATCTTTGCTGGCCGATTATCCAACCTGTTGTCCGTCACTTCACACTGGAGGGAGCTGCGAGCCTGTTAAACTTTCTTCGAGGGGGTTGGGAGGCCTCTGTTTGTGGCCCTGACTCGCCCCCCCCCGCCCCCCCGCGAGCCGCTCCTCCAAAAAAGGCTGCCATTCGGAGGTTGGGTGCGTGCGGACTTGGTCTGATCCGTACAAGGCTGGATCCGATCGCAGCTCGGAGCAAAGTAAATTAGCAAAAGCATTGACGGCTGCAGAGTAATGGGTGAATAATGCAGGAACAGTGGACACTAGCAGAGAATACACACTACAAATCAAAGACATGGATCATCTATTCATTATGATGTATGTTGCCAGCAGCTATAATTAGGACATTACTTATGTAATAGCCCTACAGGCTCTGGGAACTAAAATCGGACAGTCCCAAACTTCTGAAGCTCGGTTCTTTATCAGCCTGCCATTTTCCGTGTGACCGATCAGCTCCCCCTTCGGCCCAGCTGGACTCAATACTTTCACATTATTATAAAGATCAATAAGCAGAATATAAAATGTGAAATGAAATCAGCCCCAAGAGGCGGTCGGACCATCATCTGACCACCTCATCTAGAATCCTCGATTTAGTTATAATACGCTTACGCTGGACCCAAGTGATAGGGCCACCGAATGCCAGGCTCTCCCCGTGTTAGTGTTACATTGCTGGCTGCAGACCGATGTTGTTAGGCAACATTGTGGGGATCTAGTTTATTGGGTTATCTTCACACTGCTGCCACCTCATTACGCTGCTGATGCTCCAGATCTGGGCCGCCCTAATGGCCTGCTGGAAGAGGAGGGGGTCCTGTCTCGTCCCCGTCCTCACATCAGCTCCACTGCACCGCCTCACTGCTTTCTCCAGCTTCTCAGGTTCGACAAGAACCTGGAAGAGGAGACGAGCTTCGTTCAAAGGGCAGCAGACGAAACGATGAACCGATCCGCAGCACAAATGGAAGCGCATGGGCAAATTTGGAACAAAAACCAGGAGAAGGTATCCATGGTTACGGCAACCCGAAGCAGGAGTGCAACAAGTAACCCAGCAAC
The DNA here is from genome assembly GCA_000180735.1 of Tetraodon nigroviridis. Classification (NCBI taxonomy): domain Eukaryota; kingdom Metazoa; phylum Chordata; class Actinopteri; order Tetraodontiformes; family Tetraodontidae; genus Tetraodon; species Tetraodon nigroviridis. The sequence continues at coordinate 80,505 of CAAE01012030.1, forward strand.
AAATACAATACAGTGGTTGGAAGGAATGGCTCTGTGTTCATAACCTCTTCGTCTTTCCCCAACTCTTTTCTCCAACCCACTCAGGGTCACAGCGGGGCTGGGGTCTACCCATCACCACACGCGTTTAGCTGTTCTGTTTCCTTTATTCCTTCATCTTTGCAGGTGTGATTATCCTAGACGATGGCCTAGAAACGCATACTTTCCTCCTTTTACAAAAAAAAAAAGTCCGGTAAAAATAAAGGCCAGATTATTAACTCCAGTTCACACATCTTTGAAAATGTCAAAATAGTCCCATAAGCCTGAGATTTCCTGGCGCCCCACCTCTGGCCCCACAGTCACGGCGACGCGACTTTTAGAATCGGACTTTTGTTCATGTAATTCATTGTTACGCGCTATTTTGCCCTTTTCTACCGTTCCTTTGCTAATTGAAGAATTGACATTTAGCCGCGGGTCGTCTTAATTGGGGCAGTGTTTCTTCAGCGCCGGGCCTGTCAGTCTGGTGCACCCGTCACTGTTGGCTACCTGTCTGAACCAGCTGGTTGACAAATTTCCCCGGTGACCGGTTTCACAAGGAAAGAATCAAGAAAAAAAAAAAAAAAGGTATTTTAGCGAAAGCAGGTCAGTCACGTAATTAGAGCTACTTTTGAAACAGCATGAAGATACTGAATCGATAGCATTTCTATGTAGTCTGGGCTCTGCATTCACTCAAACTTGGGATAATTACTACAGCCTTTCTAGAGAAACCTCTAACACTCGCCACCGCGCTCACATTGTTTTCGCCCAACAGGAAGGTTTCCTAACATTTCATTTCATGTTAGATTGTGGCTCTATTTGCAAACGCTTGTAAAGTATTCCATTATTTGGCCTCAACTGTGAGCACAGAAGCTAAAATCGAATTGATTCAAGTTTCACCATCATTGATTAGACAAGATTTGGGCTATGTGAAGAATCTAAATGGAGGTTTTTTTTTCTGCACTCATCTAAAGCTTTCATCACGTTTCATCTTCGCAGGATTTTGCCACTTCACTGGCAAAATCCTTTAACCCCAGTCGAGCCAGTTTTCCCCTCACTCTCAGCTAATGATTGAAACCTGGCCTCTGATTGAAATTTGAGATTGTGCCTTTGTTTAAACATATTTATTTCCCGTTCAGAAATAAAGTGGTATTTATAGGAGCCTGATCCTGAGGGAAGAGTGCAGGAAAACCTGCTACATTCGTGTCACATAGGAAACGGTGGACATGCCCTTCTATCTGACGCACGCCACAATGAGCATTTTTGCCATCAGCAGAGATCAGGCCGACTATATCAAGAGGCATGCCGGTCGGCAATGGGTCTAACCTTAACTGGGAGGCATTTATTCTACCAGCAAGTGTTCACCATTCCCACCGATGTGATTATGGTTTGTGATGCGGAGACTGCAACAGCTCGAATCGAAAACCTCTTTTTGTGTTTCTAAATGCGGCACTCCAGTTAAAGCACTTGACAGCACTTGTGTCCCCTGCCGCCTGTTTCAGGGCCCCCGGTGCTTCACAGGATTGCTGCACTTGGCTTCGCTTCACCAGATGAGGAAAGCCTCCACCACGCCCTCCATGCAGCCACTCGACGCTCGTTTCATGGTTGTTATCTTTGAGTCCCCCCCCCACTTTTGGGCAAAACAGTATGACAAATCGCATTGTCTGAATGACGCGCGCAACAAACTGTTGTTGTTGTTATAATTGCTCCTATGAGGCTTTGAATTAGATGACACTAAACTGTACCTCTGCGAGCATCACGAGGGATAATCAACACTAGACGTAATTAGAGGCACTGCTGCATGTTTGGACTTTCCATTCAGGGTTAAATAAAGCCTGTTTTTTTCCCTTACATGTTCTTTTTAGTGCACTGTTTGTTTTCCTGTGTTTTTTTCATGCTGTGTTTTAATAAAGTTTCTATTTTTTACCTCCTGCACCTGACATTAAAAGAATTTTATTATCACATGTGAACAATGACAAAAGCTTATCAGTTGTTTTCCTGCTGTTCCCCCACTAAAAGTACTGTATGTTCCTAATATATATATATATTTTTTTTAATTAAACCCGGAACTGCCATTTTTTCTGTCAACAAGGCCATCGTGGACAGGGTTTATATCCTGGATATCTTATTAACACGGGTCTCCGTCTGTGTGCTCCCGTGTCATTCCATTAATGGCCTGTTCATTGCTCTGTGGTGTGAATTTGCACCCTCCGATTACTGTCTCTGTGTTCTCATTTACCCAGCACTGGTGCTAAAATTATTTCATTAATCATTTTGACCACCCAGTCTCTTGTTTTTACAGACGCTTGCCACCAGCCCTCTCCCTAAAATCCAGTAAGAAAGGAATACTGGCGGCAGTAGCAGGTGTCAAAGTCACCGGGTGGTCTAATGGTGATAAACGCTCTGAGGGACATGATCTGACTGTCAGTGCATCTGTTGTTATCAATGTTTAATAATGATAAAAATACTTTTTATATCACAACAGATTTCCTCTGTTAAGCACGATCAGGCAAATCTTATTTTACAGGTATAATAAGCCTGTAAGCCTGTGAAATAGACCAGAAACCCTCCTGTTGACCACTGCCCCCTAGTGTTGGTCAGCAGCAACCTTTACTACACTAATAATATCCATCCATCCATCATCCATCCATCTATCCATCCACAGAAATGTATCAGCGTGCAAGCTGTAGCCTCACCATTACATGTCACCAGAGTTTACGCACTTTAAATAAACGCCAAACTGTCCCACAAACCACAAAATGCAGCTTTTGAAAAACACTGTGTTGCTTTCTTTCATAATAATGGCTAATTCAGGTTCTGGGAGCTGTTTTTCTCTTCTTATTACAGGAACGGGATGAAAAAGAGTGTTCGCGTGATTTCAACGTTCCTCAGCAAGAATGTGATAGCCCTGTTATTAAAACGCCATCTCTCCCCCAGAGCAGCTTTTTAAACAGGGCAACCAGTGCAAACTATCTGTCTGGGGGGGTGTATTTACTCTGCAGTTTGACCTTTAAGTCGATTCCCTGTATGGTCGGAGCGCTGAGACGTCGGCCGATTCAACCCCTGAGCGACCACGTTGGCCCCATCGGCTGCGGCTGTTTGTTTAATGTCGGATCGTCACGCAAGCTAACGAGTAAGCAGAATGCTCGTGCATCTGCGCAAGGTTGGACATACATCAGAGTGCATGTTTCAACAAACAGAAAAGAGCGACTTTGTGTATCCGAGAACGTTTCTGAGAACATAATGAACATGCTCCCAAAACTGTTCTTATTTGCAACAAAAGTTGTGTGTCTTACTGGTGGAGGGACGCCTTTAGCCAGTGAAGTCAGGACTGTGTGACTGTGCACTCGAAGGCCTGGGCGATGGGTCCAAATGGTGCGCCTTCTGTCACTCTGCCCCTTTTGAGCAACCTCGTGACCCCAATGCTGCAGGGCCCCGCCAACACATCTGAAGCCAGTCACGCTGAGGGCGGACACTGCTGTTACCATCATTTGTGACGTGGTCCTTGGCAGAACCGCGTGTGCTCGGTCCTGGCTCTCCCCGGTCAATCCATTCTGTTACCTTCTGGGGGTCATGTGACTTCAGCTGAGCCAGAAATGTCATTAACTTCCATAAAATCCACCTGAACTTGAAAAGGCCTCCCGTTTCTGTTGCTTTGTAAATCAAGAGGACCGGAAATTGGAGGGTTGGTTATTTTGTGACAGTGAGTAACATCTTTATGTGATAGAGCTAATATGTTTACCACAAATGTCAGAGCTGAGCACTTGGAGCTTCATCTGGTGGGTTTTTTTCAGGTGAGTGACTAAGACTGATTTTAATGTACTACAGTGTTTTGACCTTCTCTAGTCTTTCCATCTAGATAATAATAACAGAGTGAGCTGCAACCATTGGGTGAAACATGCAGGCAAAAATAATAATCACAGAGGAACAAATTAGATTAATTTTTGCTTCGCAGGACCTAATTACTGTCATCCAGCTGCGGCAACGCGCTCCGCTGTTATGAAAGAAGCTGTCAGTCTCACATTCAGATGACAGTCTCATTGTCCAACCTTTCTGAGTTGGACAGATGGGAAAAAAGAGAATTGAAATGTCATGTAAGCGTTGTTCTCATCACTGTAAGGACTAAATAGTATTTTTCCTGTTTGTCAAAACCAAATGTCACTATATACGATTCCTCTGTCAGCTTTAGGATCAGCCTGTAATTAGGTGGTGTTATAAAAGAAGGAATATAAAGGTGCTATTTTGCCATTTTTAATACCTCTTCTACTGTTTCTGCGCTGAATAACAATAATCCTTCACCTTAAATGCCTGCGGCCTCATTTATTATCAGCAAAGTAAGTCCAACTTGAAAACAAAATCAATAGAGGGATTAATTTCTCTCATTCATTGTGATTATTTTCTCCCTCTTTTTTTGTTCCATCCATCAAACTTAATGGTTTTGTATGGAGCCTGGGAAATTAAATACAAGCTAACGTAATTAGAGCTGCTGTACAACAGAAACGCCACGGCGGTCACGCTGCGTCAGGAGAGGAGGCTTTGAAGCAAACGTCATGAGTAATGGCAGCGTAATGAACAACGGAGAGTTAGAAAAGTGGCTGCAGACAGGCCAGGTGATGCTTTATTTTTCTCCTCGGCATGGCTGTCAGGAATGCCAGAACTGTGTCCGCTCTTCTTTGGTCTCAGGTTCTGTCTTTCTATTTTGGTCTGCCTTTCAGTCCAGAGTGTCAGGGGGCGCAGGAGGGGAGTGGCACGCCAAGACTCGCACGGCGGGGAGGAAAGAGGAGCGCTGGCTTGTCTGTCCAGAACCCCATGGAGACATTAGCCTCACAGGTACATGCTAATGAAGATAGTGGAATCAATATTCCTGCCATCCTCCCCACAGTGTCTTACAGACACACACACACACACACACACACACACACACACACACACACACACACACACACACACACCAATCTCTGTCTGCACCTGGACTTCTGAATGAATAGAAGTGAGACCGAAGTGGCCTTCACCCATCATCTCTGGCGACACCTTTTCTGGGAATCTGACCTGTCTTCGTCAGACTCATCACATCGTCTTTCACCACCAAACACAATCACAGGCTGCAGCATCCATCCGTGCTCCAGGTTTCACATTCGTTTGATTATAACCATGTTAGCAGCTGCCGCTGCGTGTGTTGTAATTTTGTGTGTATATAATGGGATACATAGCCAAAAGCTTCTAATTCTCATCATGTTGCCGTGGTACCCGCACTGTCCCAGACCTTTAGGACTTTTCATCCCCAAAAGGTGATGCTAAAGAGATGTGTTCTGTGTTTCATTACTCGCAGAAAGTATATCATTCTATTTAGGTAAAACATGCATCATTCTGCTGTCAGCTGGTGATACTAATGATGGCTTCACAACTCAGAACTGCTAATTGGTTTAAATGCACCAGGGTTATGTGTTGTGTTTGTTGCAGCGTTGTTCTGTATTTTCCTCACAAGTAATTTTTTTCAACTTACAAAAAAAGCCCCATTCTTGGAAGTATACTCACTTATTGCAGCTGTAGGGAATATTTGGTCCTTATTAGGAGCGAAGGCTTGAAAAAAACCCCACTCTTGGATATGTCCTATGTCTTCATTATGTTAAACGTGAGCAGAGAGGATCCCCTGTGACTGTTACAGGGGAGAGTGTGTGTGTGTCACAGGAGATTAGACCAAGAGGAATGTGGAAGTAACAAGAAAAAAGGGTGAGAACAGATGAAAGCTGATCTTGGATTAGGTGTCACACAGAACAGTATAAAAGGAGGAGAAACACTAAAAACGGAAGCAGAGGTAAAGGCTAACCAGATCCCACAGGCGCTCCTCCCTCCATTGCAGCATGCTGTTCGCTGGTAATGCACTGATTAAGTTGGAAGGTTCAGCCACTCTGGACAGAGTCGGTAAGGAAAATATGACTTCCCATTAAAAATTTCAAAATAAGCGATATAAAGATACCGAAAGAAACAACAGACATTCTTTTCTTCTTTCTTTTTGTGACAACAAAGCCACTATGATGACGCCTGAGGCCACCGTGGACGTCTTCTTAAACCCAGATTAGCTTATCTGTAGGTCAGCGTCACCGGCCTGTGACACACTGCTTCCCCTTCAGCACATAATCGATGGGATGCTCGATCAGAGCTGGTTGTATACAAGCAATTGAGCCTTTGCTAACGTGACACTTTGATGAAGCTCCACGCGTGGAAATTACTCTTCACCTGCATAATTCCACTGGTGCATTTCAGTCTCTATCTTGCACATCTTGTAAAATCTTCTTTTTTAAGATTTTTAAACCTTTTTGGATATAAAGTAGTCATTTTCCACATGTGCCCCACCAGTCCTCGCCTGAATGTTCTACCATATCTGAGAATAAATCAGTGGATTGACAAATAAATGGATCTGGCTTCAAAGATCAAATGTATTGCTGTTTTAGTTAATGCAGTTATCTGACGCTATCGTCATCACAGCTGTTGGGTGGGAGGCTGATACGTGCATATGAGATAAAAGGCAAGCGAAGCCAAGCAGCAACATCCGAGGCCAGTAACCAGATTAGATCCATAATCCTGGTGAAAGTCTAGTTTAAATTCAGAAATCTGAATGTCGAAAATCTTACCCAAGCGTTCATGCAGAGGAACCAATCCTGAAACACAGTAAACAGGGCAAAGTTTAAATAGACTCTCATACAACTTCATACTGTCACAGGCTGGAATACAACTAAAACTATCTAAAAGTGAGGAAATTATCATATTCACAGATTTCATACTAATGCACACGTGCGCGTGCACACACACACTTAAACACAAAGGTGTAAAATTAGGCTCGAGTTAGGCTTTTTAAGGACCATGTCTGAATTCTGCCATCACCTTTTTTCAAATGCAAAAAAGATTTAGGATTTAATTACCAGATGGATTTAGCCTTAATCCACAAATTATTAATTTCCTTATAATGAAAGTCGAAGCAAAAATGTCTTTTTTTTTCACCTCAAGATTGTGGTTGACTTATTATTTGCCATTAAAAAGAAAGATGAGCTGTGATTCATGACTTACATCAACCTCCTGGTGTTTTTTTTTCTTTATGAATTATTAAAATCTGTCAGGATTTTATGTTGAAAGGCATAAACTAGCTCATCCCCTTCTCGACTGCTGGCTTGACATCTCTCTCTCTCTCTCTCTCTCTCTCTCTCTCTCTTTCTCTCCTCCCTCACTGTCATCCAGCGTGGTGCCAATGCCTCACCAAACCTGGGGAGGATGAGTTGCCTGGTTACCGGAGAGGAAAAAAATTAAAAAGTCATAAAGGAATTTCTCCCCCCTTCTTCTTTTTAGTGAATGCAGTTTTCCTATGGAAGGCGGAGTGGAAAGAGACCAACTCAGAGAGACGGGAGCGTGCACAGCCGCTGCGAGTGTGTGAGTAGCAGTGTCGGAGAATCGGATGTGTTGACAGCCTTCAGACTGGCCGCTCTGTGATGTAACAACCGGAGGATTTCGGCGTGAGAACGAGCAGGTGAAAAGGTAAGACACAGACACTCCTTTGAGAATTTTAACTCAGCTTTTAGCAGGTTTTTTTCCCCCCCTACGGCTTTCAGACTGTTGTCATGGTAAAACATGTTTTACCTAATTCAATTATTTAAATTAAGAAAAAGAAGCTATTGACACTTGGTTTCGTCAGTGGTGGAAGGATCAAGGATCGGTGTTTGAGGATGTGAGCGCGCTTGGCCGCCGAACGTGGCAGCTGATGCTGAGCCTCCGTTGGAGAGCGATGCAGGTGTTGATGGGGGAGAAAATACCTTCACAGGACTAGTTTGGGTGGATGACGACACCCCTCTTCAGCACTGTGGGTGGGGGGCGGAATTAAACAGGAGGCAGAGCAGCGATGCTAACGTTTGCTTTGGAATTCCTAAAGAGTCTGAGGTGAGACATCACATCTGAGTGACTCTGAAGCAGGTGAATGGAGCCTCCCCACCACCACCACCACCTTCCCAGACGCCACCACTGATGCCACCTCTTACCTGAATCACATGGCAGGCATGAGCTGTAAAGTTGGACGTTGAGGAGTCAAAGTGGCCCTGCAGTAAAAGAGCAGCTTTTTTTTTTTTTTCTTTTTGATTAGTTTTTTTGTGAAGCCCTCTTCCTCAGCCCCCCTCAGAGTGGTCCAGGATGGCTAAAAGCCCTGGTGGTGGTTGGGGGGGGGGGGTGATTTCTAGTGTGGATATGCAGGACCCTTTCATGCAGCTGAAAAGATCCTCCTCACTTAACACAGTTCTACCCTGAGCTTAAGTATAAAAAGAGGACTGAATTATAAATGACTTTCCCTCCAGCCTGGAGACTCAGCCCCTGTCTCTTGTTTAGCTTCCGCGGGCATTAATTGAGCACGACATGGCTGCAGTAAGTGGGTGCAAATTAAATCTGCGCGTCAGATCTTTGTAATGGAGAGCAAAGTTCAGGGGAGATTGCCAGAAATGCACCCGTAAGCCAAAAATCAACATCCAAAAATAGTTTTGCTCTTTTTTTCCCCTACAGCGCCCCCCCCCCACCACACACGCATACACACACACTCAAAAAAGCTGCAGCATCGAGGGATGCTAATGGAGGAGGGAGAGAATACAGGCGTTATCCACTGCAAGACAGAGAGAGAGAGAGAGAAAGGGAGAGAAAGAGAGAGAGAGAGAGAGAGAGGGAGAGCGTGTGAGGCATTTCCATGGCAACCTGTCAGGGGTGTGTTTTGTCCCTGGAGACGGTGAGCAACAGAAGAGAAGTGAGGTAGACGAGAGGCGAGGAGAAAAGTATCTTGTTAAATGTGGGGGTGGTGCGGTGGGGGGGGTGGCTAGATAAAAGAGACATGAGGGGAAGACGAAGAAGCATGCCCCAGCCTCACCCATCACCCCCAGCGCTGCCACGCCACCCCCTATTGTTTAGTTTTTCTCCCTCCCTCATGTGTTGCGTTCTCGCCTTCTTTCTGTTCGTGTTTTAGCTGGGAGGACCTGCTGTTCAGCTTTGGTCTTTGAGGGGGTTCCAGACCCACTTGTGGATATTTTCAAATTATTGCTGTTGTTTTTGCAAACCCCACCCCCTACCACACACAGACCAACACACAAGCACGCATGCGTGCACATCTTTTCCTCTGATGATTTCTGCAGTACACACCTGCTGCCTATGAAAAGATTACTGTCTGACACTCATGTTGATGTAGATGCTCTGCTGCCACCGTCAGCACAAGATGCACATCACATTCTGCAGCTCTCCTCTCCCCCTCCCCCTCCCCCAACCCCCACTCCCAAAATAAAGGACTGCAACCAGTAGCAGGAGAGCCACAGGTGTCACTCACCTGTTGAGGAGCTGAGAAAATACCTCAATGACAGATATTCCTTTGATTCTTTTAACACTTGTAGTGCCCCCCTCCCCCCCACCAAACAAACACACACACACACACACACTTGCCAGTAAATGTGAGACCTGCAGCTTTCAGTGACGTTGGTCCGACAGCAGGCCCACTGCACCGTTTGGAAGGCTGACTGATAAAATGTTTGAAAAGATTGGAGGAATTAGCTCAAACTGTCTTTGGGGGTTTGAGGGATTAATTGAAATAGCTGAGATTTAATTGAACTACTATGACCTATTCCCAAGGGTCAAGATGATTCACAGGCACAGGCAACCAACAATTTGAAGTCAAATGTTAATAAAAGTGGATCAAGAAAACGATAAAAACAGGAATTTTCACATTTAAACATACAAAAACATAACGTGTAATAATTGCACATTACGATACAAATAACACAGTAGCTACCATATATTTTTAGCATAAATACCATTAAGTAGACGTAGAATAAATGTCTAAAGTGGCAGGGCGTAAAGAAGTTGGTTTCAGTGTCTTCCGTATGATGTAATTGCAGCATTTAACTTCTAGATTTTCGTTTCAGCGCCTGCATTAATTGAGATGCAGGTATTACAACACAACAACACCTGGCTGCCCAACAGCACCATTATTAATGCAGGGACATTTTAATTGTTTTAATAATGATCTTCAGCGTTCCGGTAATGAATGACTGAGCTGCTGCACAGCCTCCCCCACACGTGCACGGCACCAACGCGCACCCAGTGTTCAACTGCACCTCCTGCACGCTTTCTAAAGGAATCTAATCTTTCATGTGGACACCCTCTCCGTCTCGGGGTTTGACGGCATCCCAAAAGAACACTTGGAATTAACATGTTCATCTTAACAGACACAATTAAGGTCAGCCGTAGTCCCGCTGTGATGATAAGGCTGTTAGAATTTTTAATTTGCTACATTTTTTTCCAGCCCTGACAGCTTCCATTTTTCACCTGCTGCGTTGAAGCCTTTCACATTAGTTGATTATAATTTTACCATTTTGTGGAATCGGCCAGTTGGGAGCAACGGATAAGAACTATCTTTATTTTAATTTGGGGGGGGGGGGGCAAATGTTGACAGAGCTCAAACGGACAGAGCTATAGCTACACGGATTTCAGATTCACGCTGCAGAGGAAAAGTTTCTTTTGACGACGAGTAGAAAAGACGATGGAAAAGCTGCGATAAAAACCCTATAAATCAGAGTACTCTCCAGAACAGGAGAAATGCTTTGAATTGCAAACGGACCTCTGAAGTCCCGGCCGCCCTGCTGGCACACAAAAGAGATTTGAATACATTACTTGACCATTTACACTGCAATTTCATTAATATTCTCTGGATCTTACCTTGCTCGACTGCTCAGGTACAGGGTTGGTCTTGGATTGATAATCCACTTCTAGTGGCTACTATTCACTCCTATTATGCATCCTTCAACATTTCATAGCCTGCAGGGTTTTAGGATCTGCCCTTAGTCTGCTCGCTCCTTTCCCACCATTTCACACACACACACACACGCAGCTCCACCAGCCCATGAGATCAGCAGCACTGACGCTTTTGTTCTAAATCATCAAAAATCTGACTGGAGCGGCTGAACTACACAGCAGCGCGAA
>CAAE01012030.1:92058-121346 GCA_000180735.1 Tetraodon nigroviridis
CTTGCTCGACTGCTCAGGTACAGGGTTGGTCTTGGATTGATAATCCACTTCTAGTGGCTACTATTCACTCCTATTATGCATCCTTCAACATGTCATAGCCTGCAGGGTTTTAGGATCTGCCCTTAGTCTGCTCGCTCCTTTCCCACCATTTCACACACACACACACACACACACACACGCAGCTCCACCAGCCCATGAGATCAGCAGCACTGACGCTTTTGTTCTAAATCATCAAAAATCTGACTGGAGCGGCTGAACTACACGGCAGCGCCCCAGACATAGATGATGTAACGACCAAGGGGAGGTCTGCAGAGGGGCTGAACGGCGTTAATTCTTAAAGAAAGTATTGCTTTTTTAAACATATTTGGTCTAAAAGGAGAGCCCATAGAAAAAATAGGCACATTCGGGATCATTCATGTGCGGCGCTAATCCGGACACTTTTATTCAGAATACCGGTTTGGCCTGGTCACATGACAGCGGAAGTTCCTTCTAGACGTGGCAGACATTAGAAATGCAGCGAGCTCCAGCGAGCTCGGCTGTTACCGGGGACCAGTTTTTAAGCGCAAAGACAGGAATTACGAGACTGGTCTGCGGGGTTTGTTACTGAAGTGTGATTAGCATTGCAGATGCCGGGTTCTGTAGGCGTCAGTTTCAACAAATTCAAGGTTCTCCCGTCTCCGCTGAATGATTAAAATGGAACAGTTGTCCGTGGGAAATTCTTAGGAGAGCATTGTTATTCTCCAGTGCTCAAGGTCCATATATTTTTTTATTTAACCCAGGTGTGTATCAAAGCTATCTTTGATAGGCTCCTCTGCTCCCTTACTGAACACACACCAGGGCGTGTCCATAAGTTTTTCAAATATTATTCAAAAGGGCATTCTCAAACATCTCCAAGTGTGCAGACACTTGCACTATATGGAATATATAAGAAGCAGAGTTATTGGCCTTTTTGCCTTATTTTGTCCTTGAGGTGGTTGTTGGGTTCTAAAACCTGATGGAGAGCTGCGGGTATTTAACCTCTGATGGGGTAATCACCTTTGGGCCATCAGGCGAGCTGCTGACCCACCCTGTCACCGTGCGCGCTGTTCAAGTCACAAGGTCTGACTCATTTGCGGGTCAGCTCACCTCGCTGCCGTCCGGTGAGTCACTGCAGAACGGAGCCTGTCAGGACCGTTTTTCCTGCGTCCACCCAGACAGATGGCCACAAACAGCCTTAACGGCTACTTTTATTACAACTCATCAAGCTGGCTGGGTTGCTCATAATATTTCATTGGAAGTGTTAACAGCAACAGGTTCTCCCTTTATGATTGGGAGCTAAAGAGGGAAGAGTTTGAGTTATTCAAGTCGTCAGCCTCGTTTAAGGTCAAACTGTTGGTTCTAGCTTTGCCAGAACTGCCGTGTGGCCATTCCTATCATATTTCAAACTGAGATTGCTCAGTCTGCTCAGGTGACAAATGCTAAAACATTCCTTAATTATTATTATTATTATTATTATTTTTATTCAGAGGAAACTCACCAAGCTCCAGGACCACTTGGACCTCCTGAATGAGGATGGGCGCTGATGGCGACAGTAAAACGGGGCTGTGATATTAAAGGGCCCGGCATGCTATTTCTACGTAAGGCCGGTGCAGGATCGATCACGTTTACGATGCGTCATCCATCACACAGCGTCTTATTCATTACTGCAGACAGCTGAGAGAAGCGTAATCCTAACGACAGCCTTTAGTATTGGGCTCATTTATCAGAAAATCAATGCTACGTTGGTGTTACACTGTCACTCTCTGTCCCGCTCTCTCTCTCTCTTTGGGGGTCTCTCTCTCTCTCTCTCTCTCACACACACACACACACACACACGCAAACTGGAGGTGGCTGATCAAAAATGGTGTTAATTGATAGAGAGGAGCAACACTTACTAAAATAAACATGTTACAGCACGAGCAGCACTTTTAAAGATCCATCTACTGAATCTATAGATCAGAAGAATTGTGATAAGCATCAGCTGTTTGGTCATTTCTCACACATTTCTGCTCCATTCATCAAGTGACACCGCCGCTTCGCGGGTCTTGACCACTGCGGTTACACATGGCATTAATAACTAATCAGGTTATTTTTTGCTCTATGTCAGCAAAGAGGGGCAATCTATATTTTGTCTTGTGGCACCACGCAGAGTAGATGAAACACCTTCTGGCTGCTCTGATGGCTGAAGTGCTAAAAGTCAAAATGTTTGCGAGTTGCTGTCAGTCTCATGGTGGTGTACAAAAAGGCTCAGCTCCCAGCTGTGTCAGGAGCACAAAATAGCGCACCACTCTTCCCATTGAGAAATGAGAAAATGAAGCAGGAGGCAGGTCTCCGGGGGACACCCTCCAGTAAGAAACACTACCGAAATGGGGAAGAGAAGCTTTCAGCACGTTGTTGTTCTCAGGTTCGTGTCAGCACTGTGGAAAACTGGCATTACTTAATTTTTTATCAGATTGTAAAAGGACCTAACTGTACCACAAAGAAAAATGAAGCATCTATAAAAAAGTAAATTTCCAGTGATTTTTTTAATACTAAGATTTTAGATTAGCCTGTTGCACGTGGACGACAATATTAAAGTTCCTCTGATCCACTTTACACTACAAAGTAGCTGTGCTACAATCTTAGCATTAGCTGTGAATTAGTTCTATAAACCTGTTCTTATTTCTCCCTTTCCTCAGTTGTTCACACGGAGCCGATTGGGCCAGTTTCTGGTGACACACAAACATCTGACACACTTTCCCAAATGTAAGGGGGGAAAGTTAGGGCAGGGAAAACCAGCCTCCACCTTGAAATCAGGATTCTACGTCTGACCCAGTGGCTTGCAAGCCTGAATCAAAGCCCTGTAATCGGTGTGATTTCAGATCAGACGTGTGACGGATGCGTCACAAATTGTGCCTTCCGAATCTGACAGTTGCAGAGGGGCTGTGCAAACACCCTGATAACTGACAAACGTGGGATTGGAACAAGGTGCTGCTGCCCCGACCCAACCTGGGGGGTCCAAACCACTAACACTGGATTGATTATCCCAAAATCCAAGCCTCTGGGAATCCAAACAGAGACATTTGTGGACCTGCAGAGGTAAAATGGATGGACTCCAAAGGCCTGATTTGATATCAAAGAAAAGACCTGCTGGCACAGGCCACCCGCGTCGTCCACTCATTCCATTTACAAAATTATCCTCAACGGTGAGGTCTGCCGCTCCGCATCCGCAGGGGTTCTGCCAGCATCTGGCCTGTATTCCGTCATTAGCTACGCTGACCTCCCTCACGCAGCTCGCCTCAGTCGGCTGCTGCTAATTCACTTTAGGCGCACGCACACCTAAAAAAGCCACTTATGAGAGCCCGCCGGATTACACACTCCGCAGGTGAAGAGGAGTAAAAGCCCAGAGGGGTTTATGAAAATGCAACAAAAGGAGACAGGAATGAGGGCAGAAAGGCAATAAAGACCCTCCTGAATTGGAAAGCGGAGGGGAAATAATGCCAAAAGTCAACAGCAAGGCTTTCCCCCGCCCCCCACTTTTTTTTCCGTAGAATGCCATTTAAAGTTCACGAGCATCCTGAACGAATGGAACAGGAAACGTGATCTTAAGCAGAGGCTTTGGCTTAGAGGTGTCCGATCTTCAGCCGCCCTTTATTCTCAGCGCAGGGAGTAAAAGAGCGCAACAATGGCTAGCGGCTAAATGTCTGCATTTTCGACTCTGGCCATCATCAGTTTCTGCCTATAGATTTTCACGGTGGTAAATTTAATTTAATTTTCTGCAAGAGAAAGATAAGGCAACGGTGACCACATCATTCAGCACGTGGGAAATATCAGTGCTTATAGTTGGGCCAGAGGTGCCCTATATGGTATCTTTCACCTCCCTGACAGGTCTGCGGCACAAATAATAATATTAAAAACAACCCCCCAACACTACACATTCTTTGGCTGGAAATAAAATATCCCTCTGAGGAACACCTGCTAAAGTTTAGTAACTATTGTGTCAATAAGATTGTCCCAGCGAGCTCTGCTGTTATTGCACAGCCGCCCTGTTATTATGAAGCTCTTCAAGCGGCGTTCCAGTCTGTGTCTTTCCTGCCGTGGAGCCCGTGGCCTTGCAGCTGTCCCGCTACGTGGACGCTGATGCTCTGCCTGGCAGCGCGGTCCCTGCTGTGGGGCCGCGTGGCTGGTCGGAAGTTTTTTTTTTCTTTGGTGGCAGGTGACCTAAGGGCCTGTACAAGGCGCCAAGCGGAGTCCAGAATCACAACCTTCATTTGTACTTTACAAATAAAATGAGCAACCACACATAGTTGTTGTTTGGATTGAGTAAGTAGGTGAGTGAAGATATTGTTTGAATAAAAATGATTTTATGTGACATTTGGCCAGATTCAAATATGCAGGCTGAAGGAGGGCTGGTTATGATGGAGATAAAAGTATCTAAACTGGTTAAAATGGGAGACTCAGTACAGGGAGACAAACTGAGCTGGTTATAGGAGGACAATATTCTATGACTTTATTAAGATTCTAGAGTGATTCTAGATAGGTTCCGTCCATGGAAATGAGAAACCTTTACATGAATACCCCACTAATGCACGAGCGCAAAGATGTCAGATTATTCCTCACCGATAGGTTCCATTTTCTTCAAAAGAAAAGTGAGAAAAAAATACTTTAGAAGAATTTGGAGACACGCAGGGAGGAAGACAGCGCAGCAGTGGTGGAGATGATTTGATCGCCATCATCCCTGCCGGGTAGTGGCAGGAGTCTGAAACCCTATTCAGGTGTTTTAGAAGCCATCCTGATGAGTCCTGCAGCCTGGGTGGATGTAGCTGAATCTGAGAGAGGGACCGCTAGAGAACATCCGGAATGTGACGTGTTTCCATTATCCTTCCAAATGTGCTAGCAGTTCCCTTCGCTGCCCTGAGCGTTAATTAGCGAGTCGACTACTCCTTTCACACGCTGTCAGAGGGCCGCTGTCGCTCTGCCGCGCAGACAGTTGGCTCACGCTTTTCCACCTTCGACGGAGAAGACAGACAGAGAAGGTTGGCAAGGTGCTTTCCATGTCCGTCGCAGGAATGTTAGATTCCAACTTTTCCTCTGACTAGGCAGGAAGAGCTTTCTCCACACTTGTCTGTTTACAGTTGAATGGAGGGAACATCACTGCGAGTGTAAAAGCCAGGCTGGTTCCTTCCAACACTAAACTGGTAGCATGTTGAAAGCTTTTCTTTTAATTAGTTTCGTTGTTGTCTCGTGGTCCTCATTATGGCATGGCAATTTATCCCACCTACACAAAGCAGCATGAGAGATACTTCATAGATCATTATGCAGTGTGTAGCCACTTTTTTTTTTTTTTCCTATTTCCGATGGTTAATCAGTGTAATGGCATCTAATAAAGTGCTTTAAAGCATGCATGTTAGCCTTCCTTTAGCATAAAAGATGTATGGTTGACATTTTAGAATCCCAAAAAATGAAACGCTTCTGTAAACATAATATCAGGACAGGGTGTAGTCTGTATCTATGGCAACTGAAACCGAAGGCTCAGAGTGTGCATTTTTTTTTCCCTTTACCTCACAGTCTCACACCACATTATGACTTTTGTGAGAAGATATGAACATATATAGATACAATATACAACACAGTGGCCACAGCGAAGTATAAAGGCTGCCCAGACTGTGGGACTCCACTTGGTTTAATATAGTCACATTAATATTTTGCTGCTTTGGTAAAAACGAAAATGCCAAGGACCGTCATGAACTGGGAGGATTATTTCAGATCCTTCTCTGACACAGTCATATATTTGGAAACAATGTCTGTTCAGCAAGTCACGGCGGGATTCATTAGCGGAGGAATAATTACTGGATTATTTCACCCGAGTTTGCCCTTTCACTTAAACTTTCCTCAAAGTCACAGTTCCCCCAAGAGGGCTTCCTCCGAGGCTGCTGCCGCCGTACATTCGCATTGTTGCATATTATTAAAGCATTGTTTAGTCATTCCTATGATTATGCGATTTTGTGCTCACTGTGATTTAATCACCTTTCTTTGTTCCTTCAAACAGTTACATCATACATAAACTGTGCAGTCAGCAGAACTGTGATTTCCAAGCAGATCTGAGATCAGGGGTTCCCTTGTTACCCAATCCTGACGGGTAATTTTCCTTCACCCCTACAATCCCTCTAAAAGTAAAAATACAGTGTGTGACAGCCACTAAGTGGCTGTAACATTTCCAGACACTTTTAAGAGCCATTAAAGGAGAGGAAACCATTCAAAGTGCACTCAGCATTCCCACACGGACAGGACCTCAGTCACTGATTCAGAATCACCAAGCACCACACTATTTACCTATCCATCTATCTTTCTATCATACATCCATCTGTTTTTCTTCATTTTCACCTCTTTTTCTTCAGTTATTCTACAGAGAAGGTGGTTCCTGTTTGACCTTCTAACCTCCACCAACATCTTATCTCTGTTTAGCTCTCAAAGCTGTCTTTTTTTAAACGGGAACATCTTGAACACCAACGACGCTCTGACGGCACCTCCCAGTTTTTACCGGATGTTTACGCCGCTGCTTGAGTTTTGCAGAGCCGCCTCTTCAGCAGCAGCAGCTGCTGCTGCTGTTTACACAGCACCTCAGTGTTCCATTGATGGAAAATAGATGAGGTGATTAAGGATGGAAACATGCCACCAGTAGCTCTTCTTCTCTGCCGAAGGCCCCCTTTGTCCACAACTTGTCAGTATCAATTTCCTGGCATGTGCTTAGTTACGGGTACGGTACGGGTTTCTAATGCTACACGCGACATGGGAAGAAAATTGTATGGCTTCGCCAAAATGAAAAAGGAGCGGCATGGTTCTCTTTGCTGCTTTTTCAGCCAAATGGCTCCTTAAACATGTAACAGAAAGATAATTCAAGCTGCCTTCTGTGAGCTTGAGGTTGTATTAAAGTCCTCCCTCTGCTTTCAAGCTCTCATCACACCATACATGACGTTTTTGCAATATGTATGCATGTGTGAAAACACGGCGACCAGGTTCTCGGTGTGTTTAGTTGTTATTCAGCTGGTCCAAACCTGCTCAGCTCCCATCAGACCTCACATGTCTCCAGCTATGTTTGCAGGCAGCCAATTATGTGGCAGTAGAAGGCCTGCAATATCCTGCGGAAGCATCCAGTAGGAACACACACACACACACACCCAATAATGTGATGTGGTTACATTAAGTCCGTAGATCCACTTTCCGGTGTAAACAAATCACAGTTTCTGTCTCAGTCCTGTTGAGCCTCGGAGGGAGAAATCTACAAACAGTAGTGCAGACGGTGCTTTTATTAAAGCTCCAGAATCTCCTGAAGAAGAGACGCAGAGCATTAGGGAGCAAAGTAATTATCAACTTTATTGCTGCTCCGTACTAACGCCAGCCGTGCTCTTGGCAATAAAATAAGCATAGGACCCCGCTTTGATGAGGAGCAAATTTGCACTGAAATAAAAAAAAAACAACTTGTTTAAATAAAATTGATGATCCACCAAAACCTACAACAAATATAAAAATCTCAGTCTATTTATTTGTGTTGCTGATGCTGGTGTTGCCCTATTTTGCTCCTGCCAGGATGAGCTGCATGGAATTATTCTCACCTGTCAGTGTGTGTCTGCGGCCAACGCTGTCTTCCGATATGTGTCACATTGCGCCTGGAAAATGTTGCCCTGACCTAAATTATGTCTCTAGTAGGTAGCAGATCCGGCGGTGGTGCGAATTCTAGGTGAGACAACGATGGGCTGCCGTTTGAGAGCAGCACCACCTGTTGCAACGGCAGCAAAGCACTAAAGCCTGACACAAAACCGGCAGCAGCGTTTGATCACCAAGAGATCCCGTGTTTGCTCATTTGGGGAAATATTTGCTGGCTTTATATTCTTGATTCGTGGATTATTTAAAAGGCTGCAATACCTTTTTTAGGTTTAGGATATTAGGTTTAGATTCATTTATGCACTTTGTTTTCATTCCTGAACTAATACTAAGTGCAAAAGTGTCAAGACTACGACTTTCCTGAACTTAAGTGAACACAAGAACAAAGACTCACATGCTCAGGGTTTGAGGTTTATAAAAAACGTAATGAAATCTTGTCTGTGTACATGAAATCTGACCAAAAGGGCTGAAATTGTATTTATCTATCTGTCCTTTACAATTCTAGATGTAATTCTTCACGCGGTATATTTTACAATTCTCTAAGTATGAATTTCCGTATTTTGGGGAAATAGATCAAATTGTGTGCACATCCAGCTGCACCAGGCTGGGCTTGTTTGGGCCCCAGAGAGTGCAGAGCTGCAAGGCCTGTTTTGGTCCAGCTGACAATCTGCGACAGATGCTAAAAATACCAAAGTAGTTTAGGTGGGATCTACACAACATGACCGAATTCCCCCTGAGGAGGGAGCATTTGTGTCAGAATTGATGGATCCTGGAAGAGAATTTGAAAAGTAATCAGTGAGTGCTACCCCGGTCCTCCAAAACACAGTGACACCACGTTTGAATGTAGTATTGACACTATCAATTAGTGATGCTGAAACTCCTTCAGCAACATGTGGAGCCCCACCTGGCTCCCCCCCCCCCCCCCTCCTTTTGCCCATGACGTCTATTAACGGAATGTCTGTCGTGCTGATGTTGCCCCGGCGCGCCGCGCGCGCGCCCCCCCCCTCTCTTCTTTTCTCTGTGTGCGCGCTCCGTTGTCGCCCTGGCCCCCCCGCGCGTGTGTTCGCGCTGTTGCGGTCTCGCCTCTCGCCGTCTGTCGCTCCGCGCCCCCTGGTCTCGTCGTGCGGCGGGGTCCTTCCCCGCCCCCCCGCGCCCGCTCTCTCTCCTCGTTGTTTTCTGTGTGGGCGTCGCCTGCGCCCGCCCCCCCCCCCGGGTGGTCTCTCTTCGCGTTCTGTTCTCCTCGTTGTTTCCCCCCCCCCTTCGTGTGTTTCCCCCCCCCGCCGGCCTCCTCTCCCCCCCCCCCCGCCGGTCCTGCGCCCCCCCTTCTCTCTTCGTCCCCTGGCGCTCTCTGTGGCCGCCCCCCCCCCCCCAAAAAACCCCCCCCCCCCCCCCCCCCCCCCCCCTTTTGCCCATGACGTCTATTAACGGAATGTCTGTCGTGCTGATGTTGCCCGAGGCGAGCATGGGCACAAGCCTCCTGCTCGGTGACTCTCCTCCTCACGCTGCTCGGTGTCACCTTGGTCGGAGCGCCAACTTGAACTAATTTGGAGAGAATTCTCGGGGCAACAGAGGAGATTGTTAATCCGTCAGAATCATTTGGTGACAGGCGAATCTGCTAATCCCCCTATGTTATGCAGCACCACTGAGGATTGCCTAATCCTCTGCCGATGCAGTAGCGAGATGATGCTAACTAAATGGCTCTCTAGGAATGTGATATGGCTGCCTGGGGTGAAAGGTCATGTTTCTACTATACATGTCAGACTCAGCAAATATTTACTGCTGCTTTGTGTACTTTGCTGTAAGAATCTGTTGAATCACCGCCAGCACAATATTTGTGTGGTGATTATAGTTCTGCTCAGCAGCTCTTAAAAAATGGGAATGAGAATGAAAAAGTAGCTGCAACTGAAAACTTTTGATGCATCGACTTGGAGCGATAAAAGGCTACTCTAATGAGAGTAAAGCTCCAGTTGCAGGTTAGGGCCAAAGCAGATCTGAGACCGATGATTTTCAATATGATTTACTACATAGATGGGGCGCTCGCCATTACTTTCAAAGAGCGGCATTCTGACATGCCTGCTAACCTCATCTTACTCACCAAATGTTCTATTATTTATTCATAACTCTGAAAACGACAGTTCTTTCCCCTCCCCACGGTCCACAGACAAATTGATTTGGTTCCAGAGCGAACATCTTGCAGGTTCTGGCACTAAACATCCACACGAGTTCACACATCTGCACGATAAAAGCAGCTGCTGGGGAGATCCACCCCACGTTCAAGCTTTCATCAGACTCTCATTATTAATAATTGCTAACAGGCAGCGTTCCCCTCCCACAAACCAGGAGAAAATACCAGATTCCGCATTGACATACTTAAAAGGGGAGTCGATTTCTTGGCAAAATGAGAGTGACTCCCTTTTAAGAGGCAGAAAATGGGAAATGGCGGATGTGATGATGATAAATCTTGTGGCAGCTAATAGGAAATGAGTCATTTATGATTACAGATTGGTCAGATAGATCCGCTTCCAACACTTGACTGCACAGGATGTTTACAATAACCTAATAGGATGCAGATTCTCTCTAATAAGACGTTTCAACATCCCAGTAAACTGGATGAGCACGTTAGCACCCTGATGTAGCGCCACAATATTGGTGCAGCGTTGTTACCTGTGCAATCCTTCAGGCCTTCAGAGATAAATCATTTCTGACAGAATCAAAACCCTGAAGCTCAGACAGAAAGAACACTGATGGGAAAAGATCTATAAATACTGTATGATCATGATCTACAAAAAAAAGGGGGTTTAAGTACTTCATGCATCAGAGGATTGATACCAAAATTAAATACAGAGCCAAAGTAATTTACTTCCCTTCGTATAAAACCTGAAAACAAGAGATAGAATCTACTTTGGATTGTATTCAAGGTAGCAAATCTGCTTACCAGCACCCCTGAAGCTCAGTAAATGCATCATTGTCGTTGAATGCAGCCAAAAAATTGAACCAACCTGCTTTTCACAACATTGCAACAACATTGTTTAAGCTAGAATTTAAGTGTTTTAGCCAATATACGCCTGGTGCTAAGGAGACATTTAAGGTCAGAGACCAAAAGATTGAGGCACATGTGCAGCTCCAATCTTTTTTTAAAGGAGATTCAGTATATTCACTAACCTATCTATCTATTTATTTATTTATTTATTTATTTATTTATTTTTTTTTCTTTCTTCAAAAATAAAGACAATAAAAAAAATGTTATGGAATTTAAAACTTCTGATGTAATAACATAGTAGCTCTTAAGTGGTGGGAGCTCTTGGCTTGAAATGATTCTCATCAGTTAACCCAACACCTACACAGTGATTCTTTAATCCTGTCATAGTTTTATTATAGTAGAGGCAAAAATTATAATGAAAAATATACCTGAACTTTAAAAATGTAGTAGTTCAACAGCGGCAGATCAAAAAAATCCTTAAACAATGTTGTTCTACCTCCCAGCTACAATATCAGGCTAACCCTACCTAACCTAACCCTAACTGTTGCCGTTGTTATTAGTTTCGGAGCTATTCTTTAGTAAAGCTTCCAAACTGTCCTTCTGAAATTCAGAGAAGCAGCTGGTGAATCTTCATATTGAAGGACGGACATAATCAATACTCAAGATCAATACGTGCACAAAATAATTGCAACAGAGGCCCCACCAGGACAGTACAAATGCCTCCCTTGAGTTCTGTGGCAGACATTAATGCGCCGCCAACAACGGTCCGTCCAACATCAACGAGCTGCTTTAGTCCTTTGGTTTCCAGAGGAATAGATGAATGTTAACACTTGACCTTTGAAAGCGGCGACGCTTTTGCTTTAGTGCTGAGGCAGCAAAGAAAATTCAAAGTCGTATTAGTTCACGTTGAAGGCATGGCTTTCATAGTCATTACCGACACAAGACACAGTAAGGGGAATATGCGCAGAAAGGTATTGATTACTGTAGTACTGCAAACGATATGTTCCAAAGGGTTATTAGAAAACGGGTGCTGGAGATGTGTGCAAAAGCAAATCTCATTTTGGGGACTGGGGTTAGTTCCTTTGAGTCGGTTGTGGTATGCATGTATACCATGAAAAATGGATGAGTTCTACCTCCTGAGACTAAAATTAGACAGAAACCTAATACGGTGAGTGTCCTTCAAGTAACAACAAGAGACAGAGGGTGAGAAAAAGGCCGCCATTCTACAGAAGGCTCGTCGGCAATGTGCGGAAAACCGGATTATTCTTTTTTGCATTAAAAAAGGGCCATTTAAATAAAACACTTTTTCTTTTTTCTTCTTCTGTGGCGCTGTCCTTCAGTGACAACGGTGCTGAGGTGGAATATAAAGTGGCGGCATACTTAAATGGAGAGTTGTTGGGTGCATATTTAGAAGCTACTTTTTTAAATGTCCTGTATAGCAACAGCTTAGCATCTGAAAGTGGGAATTTTAAAAGTCCACTGAACATTTTAGCCAAATCAACAAACCCTCATAAACATCAAACTGCTACAGGTCAGGCAGAGTAAGGACACGGCCATTTATTCAATTTAATTAGCTATTTTTAAATTTTTAATGGTTGTTTTTTGTTTGTTTTAGACTAGCATTGCCACAGGAGACTCTGGCGGATGCGTTTGTGTTCCCCACCTTTGTGTGCCTCTAAACCACGTCACAGCACACGCATATCAGTCAAGAGACTAAACCTGTGATGTCAGGGGAGCAACGAGATTTTGAATATGAATAGTTAAGCACCTGGAAAAGGCTGCTATTCCAAAATACTGTTTGATTTGTGCACTACAAGAGACAGAATTCATTTTAAAAGCAGACGAAAGCTCATGTTTGCTGGAACTGCAGCAGCTCAGTCACATGCGTGCAGATTCTGGGTTCGTGCTGAAAAAGAAAGCCAAGCTTTATCTATTTGTTCTCTCAGGTTATGGTTGTTAGTTTCTTGTTGTGTGCAGGCTTTGCCATATTTTCCATTAGTGCGTCCCGGGTCCCGCGGGTCATCGGCCGAGCCAGCTTACAAGAAAACACATAGCTTGAGGCACATTTGGTCATTCGTGTGGACGGCATGTCATTGGGTGACAAGGCAGCATCTGGACTCAATTATTAACAGCAAAGTGAAGCTGCGCACGAGCGTGTTTCACCATCTACCTTCTCTTTTCCTCTCTGCGGTGACGGCTCTGACATTACTGATTCATTTTGATCCTGTGTGTCTTTGACAGTGAGAAAGAGAGATTTTTTAGGTTTTCGGAACATTTTATCCTCGTGCTGCGATCCTGCTTTCGAAATGTTCAGAACATGATATGTAGAATTTACCTAATAAAAATACTAATTTCTATTTATGATATTATCTATTTTGTTTTAATTTTATGCTGTCTAAATCTACATTTTACCTCACCTTGGATCTGCTCCCACACCTTTGCTGACTGTGTTGCATTTGCAGCATTAATACTACCTGGAATTGTCAGATTCACACTCTTTGCTCCTTTTCAAATAAGAAGAAGAAGATGAGGAAGACCCTTTACCCTGACTGACAAAGATGAATTCTATTTCCTCAACAATACCACGCATAATGAAGCTGTGGGTGACACGGAACAATCTGGCCTTTGGGGATGCAACGTAGCAAAATAAGAAAAAGTAAGAAACTGCAAGGCTAATTATTGTGATTGTGATGTGAAGTAACAGGATTTTTCAGAAAAGTTGGAGTTTTTAAGGCAGGAGAATGTAACCATCCAAATGGTTCCCAACAATGAGCTGCCAGTGTCGTGTGCCACACTTTCTGTTAGGAAATGAACGTAAATTAATTCCGGAATGGTCCCCTGAGAGCTAACAGGATTCAAACCAAGGCAGACGATGAACAAGACAGGGAAGGATGGTGATTGCTCGACAAGGCGCCTCGTTGGAGGCAGCATGGCCGCTGGTGCGGAAAGGCGTCGCTTAATTGGCAAAGCTCGAATGCAACGGCGCTAATTACCACAGGAAAAATGAGGTTCCACTTCTGAATCTCAGAATCCATCCTGAGAAGCCTGTTGACATTTGACACGGTGGACAGGGACGGGAGCCAGAGGCCGATACCTAGAGAGCCCACAGCTTTCTTTTTTTTTTTTCTTTCAGTTATCTGAAAATTACAATTTGAGGCAGTGGGGTAACACAGGATTTTGATGGCTCTTTAGCACAAATGGACCCATAAAGTTGCCGTTTCCCTCATGGCCACCAGTCTATGTTTGCATCAGCAATAGATTCTACGATTCTACTTGATTGCACCTCAATGCCGACACCAAAGTGATGCATTTAATAGCAAGTCCTCTCAGAGGAAGTTATTTTATATGCTCAGAGTGCGGCAGTAATCCATGTGATACATGTGAACCCTGCCATGTGAGATAATGCCATTATTAATGCCGCTGCTAAATCTGGAAATGAGCAAAACAGGATATTCAAGGCCGGCATCTTTTTTTTTTGTTATGAAAAACAAGAGGGTAAATGGATTTTGCTGACTATTTAGGACTCCGCTGATTGAAAGTGAAAAATGAAATCTTAAACGCATTGCATGCTTTGTTTTCTAAAATGAGCAAATGTGCATAAAATGCATGCTTAGCCCCGATGGTTGTGGGTGTAGAGAGAGATTTACGTTGTGGAATATAATGATGGTTGCTTTCCAAAGAGCTGAGTGCATAATAATTACAACCGTGTAGATGAATCCAAAGCCTCGTGTGTACTCGGGGCCAGGAGGAGAATTTATACCCGAGACAATTACCCAACCACACACGTCGAGGTGGCTCTACTAAAAACGAAGCTCTTCTGCCACAAATGTTTTTTTCCCACCCCAAAGATAAACTGTCCATTGATGTAATGGACATCTTAAAGCAAAGCAAAGCATCTTGCAGACAATGCATTATTTATTCATTAATAATTTTGTGGCAATCAATGGCTTTTTAAAAATTCATCAATATAGAGCAATTAAGCGCATCTCGGGATGAAACGTGTTTGTTCTGCTCCAGCCGTTGTTCTAGGAAGACCCGCAGATCTAAGTCAACGCATGTGCAGAGTGTCATTTAGGCATGTCTGTGGGCACATCACATTAAGCAAATAAGTGTTTTTTAAGCTCTGAGCAGAACGACCTCCTCAATGCACCATGCATTTCTGTTTTATGTGCCTTGTATTTTCTCCCGCGTATGCTCTCGCAGTGACTCATGAATCACCCTACAGCCTCCTTTGGCGAGGCTGTCAGTATTTCTGCAGTATCACTGGCTCTAATCCAATTCCCAGCCAAATCCCAAAATGCTCAACCCTGTAGGCTGCCCTTCTAAGTGACCCCTCCCCCACCCACCCATAACAGCCTTAGCATTTTCCCAGAATTCCAGAGGATCCTGCCTAGCTTTCGTCTCCCTATATTACAGACGTGCCCAAGTGGTTTTTAAAAATATGCAATGTATATCCTGGCTCCAAGCCATTTAAGGGACGGCCACTTGGGCCTGCATGATTCATCAGGTTTATCGCTGTTAGAACTTGGCTACTGAGCGTTTGGAGCGAGGTGATGGGAAATGATGCTACTTTTAATTCATAGAAAGAATGTGCAAAGAAATGCCAACATGCTAAAGTAGACTAATACATTTTGAACATTTATGCAACACAGTCAGTTATGCACACGCATCATATAGGTATTTATATGTATACAAGGAAAGAATGTGGAAAACTTACAGTTAGCTGCTGTTCTTAAGAATTCATATTTATTCAAACCAATAGAGATGTAGTTTAATGAGTGCATTAGTGAATTTAACACCCTCTCACTGCTGCCATGATTTGTGCCATGGCTGTGCACGCGCAGCTCCCTGACAGATCACCTGATTGTTATTCCCCTCCTCCCATTCCCCCACCCTATCCTTACTGCAGCAACACACAGCTGGAGTGTAATTATTAAAGAGAGGGGCAGAGAGGAGCAGAGGCTGACAGATAAAGGCAGGCTGATAAATACACAAAGACAGAGGCAGACTTGAGGGTGGATAATAAGGTGGACAGACAGAGATAGTTACCAGAGCACCAGACAGATGGGCAACAAGACAGGCCGACAAATAGCACGGCAGCCAGGATGATAGGTTGAAAACAGGGTAAACTAGGCTCCGCAATACCAATCAGGCCAAATTTCCTGGGTTATATTCAATTCGTCCATTTTTCTCGGTGTGCAGAAAAAAGACACATGAAAAGATGCCACCCTTTTGATTTTATTTCTTTGGCTTTTTTTTATTAATTTGATTGGCAGACGACACAAAGTGGATGGGAGCAAGGGTTTGTAGTTGCTGTGGTAACGGCCTGCTCTTTGTTAAAGGCTACATTCCTGGCATCTATCTGATAGTTCTGCTTTGCAATCGATAAGAAACCCCTGCCTGCAGGGACTGATGGGCATGTTGGGTCTATTTTTTTTTTTTTTTTTTTGCCGGGCCGGGGGAACCGTGAGGGTAGGATTGGTGGAGGATGTGTCAACAGGAAGACGAGGAGATGAAAGACTAGGGGGGAAAGCAGCGAAAGAGGGGAGATGCAGAGATGCAAGCAGGGCTCAGGAGTAAAGGAAGAAGACTAAATGTGTGCTGTCAGACTTCTTCTTCTGCACCCCATCTCCTTTTTTATGAACGTCAATCACTTTTTTATCAAAGTAAAGTATATGCCCGCTTGCTCCATCGTCTGCTCACATTATTGGCCACGGCTCACCATGCAGGCAAAGGCACTTTAAAGGCCCCTTCTAATATCTCCAGTGTTTTGTCTTTTCCTGAGAGTGCGTTCAGATGTCTGTTGCCCACTGATGTGTCTTACCTTTCACACACCTAATTGGCAAAGATAGCCGTGAGCAGAATGCAGACGCTGCAGGTAATGAGGCAATTACAGTCGGCCTCTCTGTCTACTTAGCTATCTGTCAATTCAACAACCTGTGGCTACTGGGTGGTACTTTTCTGTAAAGAATTACCGCTGTCCAAGAACAGAACATTTGATGTTGAACTCCACTTCTTTCCTCATTACCCTGTCATTAACATCTTGTCACTGGAGAGCCCCACCTACAAAGAGAGGCTCTTTACCCTTCAAGACTGGCTGCTGTCCATTAAAAGAAAAAAAAAAAGATGACAAATGGTTTGCGTTGCAACAATTATCAGCACTCTTTGGGTGAAAACTACTACATAGATTACTTGCTTACTCTCCAACAGGTTGAAGAAAAAAATGTCTGAAACAATTCAAGGCCATTTTAAATATGGCAGTAACAACAAGTTAGCAGATCCAGGCAGCGACTGCAGGGATGCACTCCCACTGTGCCTTAGAGAACAAATTTCAGAGTGTGTAAACACAAAATGGCTGTGGTGATCAAAAAATGACTGCAAGTTGGCCATGAAAAGCAGGAAGATGAAGTAAGAGTGCAAGCAAGACAAATCTGACTAGATGCTTCCTGTATTTAAATAACTGTTGTTGATGGGTTAAAAACTGTTTCCACCTCACATTACACAGCAGGAGACTGAAATAAGAGGGGGAACTATATAGTATATTACATCATATTTCTGTGTACATGTTAGTCTGAACACTGCCAGCCCCCCACCTTCTACTCTCTGCATCACAGCCATTGTCACTCTTGTGGAATATAGATTCACATTTGCAGCAACACCCAATCCACACAAGTATTTTAGCCTCGCTGCACTCTAACGAGGGTCGTTTCTGTACTTACACGTCTCGACTAAACGTTCCCAGTTAGCCTGCAACCTTTCACACTGACACAGTGAGTGTGAAAAGTATCTTCGTTAGAATGTTAAAGGGTAAAAATGTTATAATGGTGATAATAAGCTGAGAACAGTCTGAGCAGAGCTGTGAAAACTTCTAATTCTTGTTCCTGTACTGTGTCTTGCAGGGCTTGTTCGTGATGGTACTGTGTAGAGACAAGAAGTTGTGCCATGACAGAGGGCATCGATGGTAAAAAAGACATGAGACACGCAGCCCTGAACCACTGCCACCTCTTCTTGGGCGGGGCCTTGCTGCTTCTCCTGCTCAGCCCTGTCCTGAGCTGCCCCTCCCGATGCGACTGCTCGGCCCAAAGCAAGTCAGTTAGCTGCCACCGCAAGCGCCTACCAGCGATCCCAGAAGGCATCCCCATTGAGACACGGGTGCTGGACCTTAGCAAGAACAAACTACGCATCATCACACCAGACAATTTCTCTTCATTCCAGCAGCTGGAAGACTTGGATCTTAGCGACAACCTCATCAGTGTGGTCGAGCCAAGCTCCTTTCGTTTCCAGATTGCTTTGCGCGCACTCAACTTTCGCAGTAATCTGATTCAGCTAGTTCCCGTTGGCGTGCTGTCCGGACTGACCAATCTCACTCGCCTTGACCTGAGCCACAATCGATTGGTGGTTCTCCTGGATCACGCCTTCCAGGACCTGCGCAAGCTGACAAACCTCGAGGTGGGTGACAACGAGCTCGTTTTCATCTCTCAGCGGGCTTTCACAGGATTACTCGGACTGCAAAGTTTGACCCTCGAACGTTCCAATCTCACCGTGGTCCCCACCGATGCTCTGGGACACCTGCACAGCCTGGTCGAACTGCACATGCGCTACTTGAGCATTGGTTTTCTAAAGCCGTACTCGTTTAAGAGGCTGTCCCGTCTTCGGCATCTCAACATTGACAACTGGCCCTTGTTAGAGACGTTGCCTCCATACTCACTACATGGCCTCAACCTAACATCACTATTCATAACCAACACTAACCTGACTACCTTTCCTGGTGCAGCTTTGCGCAGTCTGCCCTACCTCACACATCTTAACCTGTCCTACTGCCACATCCAGCACATCAATCAGGGAGAACTAGGCCAACTGCCACATTTGTTAGAGCTTCGCCTTCAAGGGGCTCACCTAGTTTCTATTGAGCCCTTTGCATTTGTTGGTCTCAAATCTTTGCAACTTCTAGACGTGTCACAAAATCGACTGGACTCCTTGGAAAAGGGGGTGTTTGCCTCTCCGGAGAACCTTCAGAGGCTGTGTCTAGGTGGAAACCCGTTAGTGTGCGACTGTCGACTGCTATGGCTGCTCAACAGCCACAAGCCACAATCACTGCTGGTTTTGGATGAACAACCTCAGTGTAGTGCACCGGAACACCTAGTTGGGAAGACTCTGCGCGACCTTAAGGAACCTCTGGTATCCAGGTACATGACCTGCACCAAGCCACGGATCGGGCCCAATACAACACAGCTGCTGATGACTGATGAAGGTCAGCCTGCCCATCTGAGCTGCATGGCAGAGGGAGCACCCCGTCCGTCAGTGTTCTGGATTACACCCCACAGGCGTCACATCACAACAAAGAGCAGTGGCAGGGTGGAAGTCCAACCGGATGGCACCCTGGAGATCAAGGCAGCAGAGCTGCATGACAGTGGGGTGTATTATTGTATTGCGAGCAATCCTGCTGGCAATGCAAGTCTGTCAGCTTCTTTAGCTGTTAAGAGCTCTGGCATTGCAGACAGAGCTTACTACACCAACAGGAGTTCCAATTTTTTGACAGACTCCAACAGTACAAGGGGGAATGGAACCATACTGTACAACATGACGCTCCCTATTGACATTAAGACCATCATCATATCAACAGCTATGGGCTGTCTGTCCTTTTTAGGTGTGGTCATCTTCTGTTTTCTGCTTCTTTTTGCCTGGAGCAGAGGAAAAGGACGTCACAAGAACAACTTTGACATCGAATACGTCCCTCGCAAGTCAAACGGCGCCGTAGCGGAGGTGACGGAAACAAGCGGCCCCAGACGGGTCAACATGAAAATGATCTGAAGATAGTGGAGAGTGGTGCATACTGTTGTAAGGTTTAAACAACAAAATATCCACATATCAGCAAAAAAAAGAAACATATTTTCTATGACAGTGGATTTGTGACAAACGAAAGTGATGTGCTATTATAGTGGGTGTCAATATGACAGTGATCTAGTGATACAGTGGGCATGTGAATATTTAAGTGAAGTTGTGAACATGTTTATATGAAATGATGTTCTCATACAGTACATTGAGTATACCAATATAATCAACATATCAATATGAAAGTGAAATAGTGCTGCACTAGGCCAGTGTTTCATGATGACGATAGTGTCGACTCGCCGTGACAACAAGGTGATGAAAGAAATCCCCAAGAGAGGACGCGACATTCGAGTCGGGCGGGAGATCTGTCACCACTGACAACATGTTCCATTAGCTGCAGTATGGATGCAGTCTTCATGAAAGCGTGCGTATGTGTGAGCGTCGCAGTGTACGCATGTTGCATTCGTGCATTCCTTTGTGCATGTGCACGCATTGCCTTTCTTCTTGGATTAATTAATTCAAGTTACTGATTTGGTCCACACTAACCCCCCCACCCCCCACCTATCACCCTTTTCCTGCCAGTCAACAACAAAATTGTCATCCTCTGATAAAGCAGGTTATGGCCCAACTAATTGTGTGCTGCACACTTTTTCAAAATGCATCTTTGTTTGGCTGCCTTGCGATGATTTGACTGCCAGCTGGGAATTTGTCAAAATTACAGACAAAATGTTGAGCTCACATGGCCGCGGCGCTGTTGTCCGGCAACCCTCCTCCTGAGAAAAAGCTCCTGTCAGTAAAATTGTTACTCTGGAAAAGCTTCGGGGCGTTTGAAACAGCATGTTAAACCCATTTTATAATATAATAAATCATTGGCATTTTATTTTTCTGCCCGACAAATCCCAGAATATAAAATAAAAAGAGTCAATAGGGAAACACCGTGGCAAAGATTTACCAGCCGGTGCCCACTTTGGGTTCAAAGCAGCTTTGAGCTTTGCTGATTTATGAGTTAAATTTCTCGTCCTCTCTCATTTTTCTTGACCGCACCTTTTCAATCTCGTGTGTCTGAATTGTTCTCCGGGGCACTGGATATTTATTCAATGGCAGTTACAAAATTGTGGTGAAACACTGTATTATTTATATATTATTTTACTTTCTAATTATCATTCTCTTGAAAATATTTTAAATGTTTCTGGGGGGTTGGGGGGCAGTAATACAAGGGCAACTCTTTGTAATGCAGGGATGTCAGGTGTTAACTTGTGTGATCTTGTTGTGATAAAATGTTTAAGGTTGTAAAAATTGTTTTCATAATACAAATTTATTGGTATATTTTCAAAACTGAAATAAATATTAACTATACCCCTGAAAGTGTAGCTTCTTTGGTTTTAGCTGTTTTTTGAAAAGCTCTGGACCTTTTCTTACAGTGACACGGCGGTGCGGTGGTTTGTAGCAAGAAAGTTCAGGGTTCGAATCTCGGTTCCAGCCTTTGTGTGGGGAGTTGCATCTTCTCCTTCTGCATGTGTGGGTTTTCTCACATATGCAGTTTTTTAGTTTTTTTCAGCAGGTTAGGTGAGTGCCGGTGTGATGGGTTGGTGGTGAATGGTGAATGGCGACCTGTCCCGGGTCTTAGCAGCTAGGATGGGCTCCAGCAGACTCCTGGATAGGAACAGAAAATGGATGGCAGGATGGACAGACACATGGATGAACAACATCATTATATAATGGAAACCTGTGGTGGCCAGCATGAATTCACAGAAAAACTGGTCAACAGCTGTCTTCAGAATGCAAATTTGGAATCTTGCGTTGATATGACACAGTCTGTCATTTGTGCATTTGCGTAATTCACAGGCTTTTATGCTTTTTTATTTTCTCTAGTTTTTCATATTGAGGGTATTATTTTAATCAAGAAAAAAAACAACTTATGAAGCAAAGTAGAACTAGGTGTACGGTCACCTACCAGTAAAAACAGCATTAATGTTTGGTGGCGCTGAAGCAGGCGTCGACGCTCAAGGCCTTGCACCTCAACATGAATAATTTCTCACATCATAAAGGATGTTCACAAAGCATCTGTCACAACAGACACGGCCTCATCAAAGCAAAGCAATCAAAGTGAAACCGAGCTGGGTGCTACGCTGACGTGAATTTTGCTGGGTTGTTAACGCGAAACTGTAGGATAAGCCATAATGTGCCCAGATTTCTGGCACTTCAGTCACTGTTGAAAATGAGAAGAATTTTCCTGTTTAGGTAGAGTGAGATGCTTTTTTTTCAAATGCTACTTAAGTAAATCCACCTCTAAAACATCAGAATTATGTACCTAAATAGAAATGCTACATAAGCAAAACAGTTTAGATTACTTCTACCCAGACATTCTTTTTCTACGGCACAACTTCTGATCAAACCTGGAAGACATCAGTCACATCTCCTTCCTATGCCCCAATTGGCAACAATCAGGATCATGCTTCGTCTCACTGTCTGGTTACTCCAGACGCCTGTCTGTGAGGCATGCTTCCACATTACCTGGATCAATAAAAGAAAATATTGGGCATCTGCCGCAGTGGTTCTTCCAATTGCCCCGGGTCTCACCGGTGATGTACAGACAATAATGAAAGGTCAGCCACTAATAGGAACTGACCCGGAGAGCCGCCAGGTTCAGCCCACACAAGCCATGCCCACTCGGGGCAGCCATCGACAGACAGGTGCATCCTTCTCAGGAGCCATCACGAGGCAACAACGGGTGGAGAGCATCAATCAGTCTTGATTAAAGCTGCCAGCATCTTTTAAGACAGAAGCCCGAAATAAAAATTTGAATTTCAAAAAGCTGTTGTCTCAAAAGCAAGGTGGGTGTTTAAAAGGCACAGGTCTGACACAAAACGTCAGCGATACTTTGAAACATCGATAAACGCAAACAAGAAATGACTGTGCTCAAGTTTTGAGAAAAGAAAATTCTCTCATGAGAGCTCATTATAAGAGGGCAGAATAATGTATGTCAGAAGTTCTTATTTTTTCAATTAATAACTCATCATTTCAGCTCAGAGTGGCATGATATCTTTATCTAATGAAGACAGGCTCCTTTTACATGCAGGCAACCACATCTGAGGGATTTCTCGGAGGATGTGCTGTCTATTCCCTGAATATGTCTCATGATACAGTCAGCATATCACCTTTTAAGAATGTTGTGCCTGTATTTTCTACTGTAATTGACACAAGGCAAAGAAAAACAAGAAAAAGATTCAAAAAAGATGAGAATGACATTTAAAAAGCATGAAAGCAATATCACTTCCAAATATTTTAAAAACCATGGCTGCATCATCCTAACTAACTGTGTTACCCTGTGCTCTTGTCACATTTGTTTCAGTGTGTTTGAGATTTCAAGCTATCAGAAAACTAAGAAAACAGATCAAATTCAAGATTTTGTTTACTCAGTGCCATGCCTCCACTCAGCCCCTCCACATTTTTTAAATTCTTTGTCAATTAAGAGAAACTACTTTAATTTCCAGTGATACAGATCTGCACTTTAGGTTACCTAAGCACCGTCAGCGCCATGTTTAACCCCGCTCTGGCCAAACGTGAGCGCGGCTCATCTCGTCTCCGTGGTACTCTCCCCCATTAAGACACAGCTTGTGGCAAGTGTCAGCGGCAGGTGTAATATGAAATATGAGCACAATAAAGGAAAAGAAGCTCATCTCGCAATGCTTCACAATGCGACACCCCCCGGGCTGAGGATTGAACCGATCCATTGTTCAAACCCTGCGGTGGTAGAGGAGGTGCAGTCTTCTGTCATTTTACAGACTTCTCCCCAGAGTTGGATTAGAGAGAGCTCGGAGAGACACCCTCCCAGCTGTACCGTACACACACGTATAAAAATTACAGCCACCCTGGAGGCCTGCAGCATGAATCGTCCCAAAAATTACAGCCATAGATGGGTTATCCTCCGGGCTTCACTGCCACTGTTGTAGTTTGGCAGGCTGTTTTATGCTCAGAACAGTGGTACTGGTCTTTCCAGCAACGAGGGTAAAAAAAAACTGTCAAAGTTTATATTAAAGGATGAAAGATCACAGGAAACATGTCATCGAACCATCACTGCATCTCATCACTGTTGTGTTACAGCTGGCCAGAGATAGATTATTATGAGTGATTAGTTTTTGCAAGCAATGACTCCCTGCCCCATTTCTTCCTGCAGATAGTAAATCATGGTGGAAGGAAAGACATGCTTGGCACTGATTAATTCAAACATTAATTCCCAGTACAACAAGTGTTCCAGTCGGCGTTAAATAGGCATTGTTCAAATTCACAAGATAAGCCGCTTTCCATTCCATTGCAATGAGTCAACAATTAATTTTGGTAGTGTTCTGCAGGGCTAGCTAAGGGGTGTCTGTTTTACACCAATTCTGTGTATAAAAAAGCTTATTTAAGCAAAGCCAAGCTGTATCATGCATCCTAGTATTTTACTCTTTGTGGGCAGTTTTATACACAGAAATGTCCCCACTAAGTAAGATGAGGATTTTGGTACTCAGTATGTAGGAAAAATAATGTTTTTGTTTTTTTCAAGTGTTTTTTACAGTTTTTATAGTTGTTCTCTTTGCAGGATCTGGGCTCAGGAGGCCTCTGGTTAGTGCTGGTCAGGCACATGGACAGTCAAAACAATGAGGCAGAAGTCAGCACCTTTCTGGTTGAAGGGGTCAGGGGCATGCTTAGAGGATCAGGAGAGCTAATTAGGCAGAATAAATGTTGGCAACCGGAGGGGATACGTCCAATTACTATCAGACTGGAAGGCATGAGTAGAGGAGATAAACCCACCAGATATTCAGTGACGAAAGATTCATTTTTTTTTTTTTTTTTTAACCTGAAATCCTTGCTGCAAAACCTGTACCGCAAAAAGCTACCAAAGTGGGTTTGTTATCCCCCTTTTTCTCACGTTAAACTGGGAGTCTCAAGTGCTACCTAAGCCGCAACCCACCGGTATCAAGGGTAATCTGCCGTTGGTGAAATCACCGGTGTGAGACAATGTGGACTACGCTGGGGAGATTTCAAGGTGAGTAGCAGTTAGCAGAGTGGCAGATAGCAAATCAGGATCATCCACCAGGAAACTGGGACCTGCCATGTTTTTGGCACAGACAGACATAAAGGACACCTGACTCCAAGGCAGACGTATCCATCACCACACCTCTTTTTTTTAGGTGCTTGTACACACTGTGTAGTTAGTTTTGGCAATGTTGGCAATGTCATGTTTTACAGCCTCACCGTTGTGATGGCAACAGCAGCGGTGTAATGGGCTAACAAAGATTGCTCCTGAATATGGACATTTTTCTCTCAGCAGGTGCTGCAAATCGAGCTGGAGGAAAAGCGCATCACCTAAAGCACATCTGGAGGAAGAGCCATCATTATACAGTCTGTTCAGCAAAGGACGCAACAAGCAGAAGGAGCACTGTCGGCGCGTGTTCCATGCTGCCTTTTTGATTGTTTGATCCAGGATAAAAGACACACGGGAAACCCAGAAGGCTGTCTCTGCTTGGCTTCCTTCCAAAGGCAGTCACTTCTCGGAACCAACTGGGAGTCCCTTAATGTCTTGGCTATATAGGAGGCTGTCGGGAGGAATTTAAATCTGACAAAGAAAGACCAGGGTTGACACTTGGTGGTGTCTGAAAGCACAGTGGTAATCAGGGCAACAAGGCATGAATAAACCACTAAAGAACAATGTCAACACGCAGATCAGCTTTGTTTCTTTCAGTCGATTCGTAAATGTGGAACGTGAGAGACGATCCTTACGGAATTTCATTATCACGCCCGACTTTTGTGTTCACACATACGGCTCCAGCAGATTTAAACACGTTTTATAAAAAGAAGATATGCCAGTCCTGCACAATAAAGCATAAGCACAAGAGCTAATCGCGCTTGAAAATTTAATGCACCAATTTCAGAAATGAATTACCCCACATTATTGCTTTAATCCTGGCAGCCATGTTGAAATATAAAATGTGCTTTGGCAAAAAATGAGATAAAGAGTTGGGATCAGTTGATCCCACCAGTCCAGGTACCTGTAGGTGCCACACCGGTGAGACCAGGGCATCTTAATCAAAAGACAACCAGTTTCTCAACAGGCAGACTTTTGCAGGAGGAATGTGGAAAATCTCCTCACCTGATTAGCAAAGTTAAAGGACACAATTTCTAAAAGGGGCTGTGTATCTCAGAGCACCATAGGAATATGGATTCAATTACGTTTGAATAAACGCTGAGCAACTATTGTGAATAATGTTCAAAGACTGCAAAGATATGATGGATCCCTGTAAATGGCTCACTATGAGAATTTGCCATGTCATTCATTTTCAGTTTATTATAGAGCCTCTGCTGATTCTCACACCCAGAGACTCCACAATGGGCTGAGATGAGCAGCTGCACATGCATCACGCATCACCGCATTTGGGAAGACAGCAAGCAAATGTTCGCCACGGATAGCGGAATGAATCTAAAAGTGTGTATTTGCATAGTGGTTGGTTATTTAAAAAGAAAAAAAGTAACAGCCACCGGTGTTAAATCATGTTGGGCCATTCTTTGAAATGGCGGAGCACAGGCAGGTGTGAGCGTAAAACTCAAACAACGACATTAGTCGTAACTGGATGTGCTTAGTTCACACCATTACTGGGTATATTAAGAGAGAGGATAGAGCCTGTGGAGTAATAAAACCCCATAAAAACTCAAATCTGGCAGAATAGCAATGACTGTGTGCAGATTGATCAGAAAAAGGTCAGGAGGCTACGCTAACAGCAGCCTGTCAGTCTCACAAAGACAGATTTAACATTCAGATATCAGCCCTGCCCCAAAACGTTTGGAGAGTTTAATGAATTGCAGAAGTTCAGAATGGTACTATAGGAGACCAACTGTTGAATTCTTTCTGCTAAATGGTGTTCCCTGGCCTTATTAAAACCTGGATCGATTCGGAGATTTGTGAGCTTGAGCAGACTTTCAGATACACAGACAAATAAAAACGCCTGCAAGCTGTTGTTGTTCAAGCTCCTCCCCAGCTCTCAAACTAACCTTTCAGATCTTATTTAATGACACTTTTGGACATTATTCTGTGTCGTCTTTAATAAGACCCGATGTTAACACTGTGACCATTTGCTCCTGCACACAACTCCCACGTGCAAACAGACTGTGAGTGTTTGAGGAGTTCCGCTGTTGTCTCAGCAGGAGTCTGTTTAGCTGTCTGTCCCAAACTCTGGTTTTATACCCTCATTATGATGATTGCCCGCTGGCAGCGAGCCACGGTGCAGCTGCTTGAGAGGAAATGAGCCTCTTTGAAGTTACCTCCTTTGAATCGCAGCGCAGATCATTGTTGTGGCACGTTTCAAAGATGGAGCCCGCTTTGAAACGGCACGAGTGCCGTGGGCTCATTACGGTGGCCTCGTGCGTCCGCGTAGACTTGGGAGGTGCTGGAAATGGATCTTTGTGACGCGGTTCTTTATGAATATTCTGATGCAATTCCATTTGACATCAGGGTTTGAAGTTTTAATGCGAGGGATCTTACCAAGGGCCAGTGGAGAAAGAAGAGAGAAGAAATGTTGACTTCCAAGTGGGATGGCAAAGGAAGAGGAGCCGAGACTCACCGATGGCCCCGGAGGTTGCTCCGAGGGGAGTTTTGACTAATTTCTTGCAGCCATGGAGGTTAGTGGGAAAATGAGTGTTAAAGAGATCCTAATGGATGCTGGCGGTGAGCAGAAAAAGGAGCCCTTCTGTCTGTCTGGGTAACGTCAGATGAAAAGACATTATGTGCTGTTGCTGCTCTCAATCACGTCCTCCTGACTCTAATGAAGTACACCACAAACCCAGAGACACAGACTCCTCTTTTTTTTTGTTTTTATTTTTTAGGTAAATGCATTTGTGTTCAATTAGCACTTCATGAACAAGAGTCAGGAAGATGTTTTTGGAATGAGCCTGTAAATGTGCTGGGAATAACCAGAGGGGTGTAAATGACCTGACTGTCAAATGTTGCATCTTATTCTGCAGAAGAGAAAAAGCAAAGTTGTTACTTTCGTCAGTGTCTGTCACAAAGTGTGTCTTGGATCTAAAACTGAGATGGCAATAAGGGAATGTGTGGTGTTAAATCAAAAAAAGCCTATTAACAGAGAATCCTTACAGAATTTAGACACTGGTCTTAGAAAAGAAAGGCTGCTTGTGTGTGATCCTTATAGAATCTGATTAATTTGAGTTAAATTTGGTTGTCCAGACGCGCCAGTGTGACTGAAAACATGCAGGCAGCATCCACCGTCACACCAGTGCCCGGACGTGTCTGTTCAGTGTATTTCAGTCATATTAGTTTGTGTCTGTGTAGTTTCACATATATTGTCTCTGTCTATCTTTATGCTTTTCCTCCCTCACACAGGTTTAGTTACTTCCTCGTCCTCTTGGATAAAAACTTTCCTCCATCCCTTCTGTGCCACATCAACTCCTTTTTGCACCGATGTTCCAGCCACCCAGTTCTTTACCTTCTAATTTTGTCTTCTAATGACATTCCGGCTGGTTTCCTGCTTGTTTCCAGGTGTATCCAGGCTGTGTTAGTTACCTAAACTGGACTGATTTGCTTGTGAAGTAAACACAAAGTCTATGACTAGAAGGGTAAATGGACTTGATTTAGATTTTACATTTAATCTAATCACATTTCATTTTACTTCCACATTAAAGAATACTTTATAGAGTAATTATACTGTCAAACTAAAAACTCCTGTTTCCAGTTTAGTTTTGTCATTTCAAGCTCATTACAGCATGTAAATGATGGACTAAGTAAAAAAGTGTGGCCGCCTCCAAAGACTGCTGCTGAAAGTGGATTCTGTCTCCACTGTCATAAACCTTACAAGATGAGATCTCTGATTAAACAGCCTGAGAAATTGCAACCTTTTCAAACTAGGAAACATGTAGGCAGACCTCTTGTTGTACTTTTAGGTACCGAGTGAGATAAACATCCCAATGCTTAAATTTAAGACTTGAGTCAGCACCCGAGGCAAGCAGGACAAACCTCCGAATGTGGTATACTTAGAGTAAAAGTGGGCGAAACAGGATTGTTTTGGTGCATGAAACCCTGCAAGGAACAGTGTAACAGCATTACAGCACGCAGCAGTAAGTTGGTTATCGGTTGTGTGTTGTGACTGTAGGTGTTTAGTGGGTCTGATTCCATTTTTTGATCAGGTCTGCAGCTCTAAAGTTCCTAACATGCCTAATCTAATATGTTGGGAATGGCCAACAGCCTGTTATTCTGTTCTGTGCTTAAAGCGACATAGGTGGTCGAGGGAGATCAGAAAGTAGAGTAAACATGACCCTATACTCTCAGTTTGGAAGGGTGACGAGGAAAACACAAAAGGCTCAACATGCTGAAGATGAAAAGAACGATAAAAGGACGAGGAAAAAACCTTGAGGCTCTTTTACATAAAGATGATGCACATTAAAGTCCTTTCACGAGGCTGTGGCTCCAGTTAGGTTCAGATATGACAGAAAATACATTAATAACGCTGCTTTTTTGACATTCAATTTAAAAAAAACAAACAAAAAATGAAAAACATAAAACCCAAACATATTTCTATTGAAAGTTTTATATAATTACAATTGAAGATTTTATACAGGCAAGGTTATCAGTCGGTTGTCTCAGATGTGCTGCAGTGAAGGCTTCCCACGGGCTGAAGTGACATCAGCGGAGCAGCCAGGCAAGGAGGAGCACAATTAGGGCTGCCTTTGAAAGGTGACTTTGAAAACTTTAGTGGGAGCTAACTCTGAAATAAAAAGCCTTACTTGCTGCTGACGGTCCGGGGGAAATTAAAAAAAAAAAGGAATCTCA
>CAAE01012030.1:121713-133800 GCA_000180735.1 Tetraodon nigroviridis
ACTCTTGTGGTGAGGGAGAAATGTTAAAAAATGCATGAGATGAAGACAGTCCCTCTGAATGTAACATTTTGGATCCATGTGTTATTTTTTTTTCCTGTAGAGTGCTCTTTGTGTGAATTGCAAAAGAGCCATTTACAGCACAATAAAATATTCCATTAGTGTCTTAGAGAGACTTATCACTGTAAAGATATTGTGAGTTATGAGTAAACTCAAGTGTGATTGTGCATTTGAGATTACTGTGAATGTTGGTTCCAATCACACTGCATCCATTTTACATAAACTCATGAAACAAAGACAGTGAAATTTATATATCTTAAATGTAGAGTTGCAATTTGGACTCACAAGAGCGGCAGTGAATTATATCACAAATGCACACAGTACATAATATATATATACATATATATATATATATATATATATATATATATATATATATATATATATATATATATATATATATATATTTCCTGGCCAATTCTGATGCAAACAAATGCAAGTATCGGATTCTCTGCAGCCGGAAACCTGAACTATAAATGACATCATTGATTCCAGCATCGCTCGCTAGAGGGCGCTGTGCGACCAATAAATACGTGACGTGGCTCTGACGTAGTAGGAAGTGGCCTGTTGAAGGTACATCTGCAGATGTTTTGGCTACACGCTAAGGGTATTTAACCCAATGAATTTATTTACCACTAACCTTTTCTGTGTTTTATAATTAGCAGTTAAAGGGATCAAGCTAGTAAGTTAACCCTATTGCCATTCTGATTCACATCTTTTTAACCAACGATTGAGATACGTGCTTTCAGCCTGCGTCTCCCTTTATTATAATATACTCGCTGCATTTTCTTCTTTTCCAGGCACTAACCTGCATATATCATCTGTAGTTTCGTGTAGTTGCAAGTCCGGTGTTTATTGTGTTGTGTTTTATGTGACTGCGACGTTACGTCGTACTTAGCCGTGCACTAACCTCAGAAAAGCAAGAATAATTCACTTATACCGTACTAGCGTCCATAGAAACATGTTATCTCGCTGTATTTCGTGGGTCATGAGGACTAACAGTAGCTTTCCTCGAGGCAATACGTGTTCCCTGAAAATTCAGCCTTTTGTTACCAGTCTTACCAGAGATTTTCACGTTTAACACGCTTGACAATGTCAAGAACAGAGGATCAGCTGACCCGAACAACATGACTAAAAATCCAGTTTTACTTCCACATAGCTGGTGTCTTGTTCCCTATCAGTTGAAAACCAGTCTGTCTGACCGTTGTTTTTCCCTCTCGGTAATTAGGGTCAGCCTATATTTGAAGTTTCTCTACTGATCTAATGCTGTGTTTCC
Organism: Tetraodon nigroviridis; assembly: GCA_000180735.1. NCBI lineage: Eukaryota > Metazoa > Chordata > Actinopteri > Tetraodontiformes > Tetraodontidae > Tetraodon > Tetraodon nigroviridis. Next base: position 123,047 of record CAAE01012030.1, read on the forward strand.
ATCCAGGTTTCTGATTGCTGACTCCCGCCCTGGCGGCAGAGACTTTGGCCCAGATGTCTTCTGGGGCCCGCCTCAGTCCCCCGCTGTGGCCAAAACCGAAGTAGCCATCGAGGGAGAATGCCCGCTGCTGGCTGCCACCTTTGCCTACTGGGACAACATCCTGGGTCCAAGGGTGCACCACATCTGGGCGCCAAAGTGTGACCGCCTGATGTTCCTCAGCGATGGAGAAGTCACGTTTTTGGCCAATCACACGCTTAACGGGGAGATTTTGCGTAGCGCCGAGTGCGGCGCCGTGGACGTGAAATTCTTTGTCCTGGCAGAGAAGGGCGTCATCATCGTGTCGTTGATATTCGATGGCGAGCTAAAGGGGGACAAAAACACATGCGCCTTGTCTGTGATCCTGCCGCAGACAGAGCTGGCCTTCTATCTGCCTCTGCATAACATCTGTGTGGACAGGCTCAAGCACGTCATCCGCAAGGGACGCATTTGGATGCAGAAGGTACCCCGTTATTCCCGCCGTTCTTTTGAGTAATCTTAGCTGGTAAATGCCCAGTCCAGAGTTAAAACCAGGTTGTAAAACTTGCGTGCAAACGCAGCTTGATCGTTCAGTTTTGTTTGTAGAATGATATTAGGGTGCAGGCCCCTAAATGGGATTTAATGGGAGAGTTTAGGAACATCGGCAGCACAATTATTTCATGTCTCCCAGTGCTGTAAAGGAGTAAATGAGTCCTCGTGCAAGAGGAGGATAGCAAGTAATCATAGCGGTGAGAGGAATGTATTGTGCATCGCTTCATAATAAAAAAGGTTGCAGAATATCTGGTAGGAGATACTTCTGAAAAAGTGGAGCAGTATATATTAAGCCCAGCGTACTGCAGAAGAAGCCTGCGTGCTACCTTCACCTTTTGACTGTTTTAATGTCATCCCAGTTTTTTTCGTCTTCTCCCAGTGGCCTAGAAGACTTTTAATGTGGTTGCTTGGCTTTACAAGAGTGCATAAACCTGACATTTTACAAGATCAGCACTGTGGCTTTTTGTGCTCTGGACAGTGTTCAGGCTTTTATTTTCCCCCCAGAGTTTCAAGTTCAGTAGTGAACCTGCCAAGCAACAACAACAAAAAAGAACCTCTCTTTGCGATACAAAATAATTGTTGAGTTTAGTTACTATTAGATCACTAAAGAGCATCGACTACGGTGCAGTCTAATGTGACAAACATGCAGTGGAATAGTAGTGCTTCTTTCTAATTTATGCCTCTTATTATATTAGACTTAATTCACTTACCTGTTTGCAATTACCTTAGCCATGCTCGCTGTGGCACGCTAATATTAAAACCAGCCTCTAATTGTTTTAGCTAGATATTCAATTGCGGTACCTGTCACGTCCACACCGGAAACCTCCGCCCGGGCGTCGGTGTCCACGTCAATCGACTTGCCTTCCTCTCATTTCAGGGCTACAACATCATCTCCGTGTTGAGCTTGGAGATTATCCCCATCATGGAGTTGTTGGTGTCCATGAAGACGCACAGTGTGGCAGAAGAGATCGATGTGAGCAAGAGACGCCACACACACACACACACACACACAGAGCGGAGCGCGGAGCGTCAGATAGCATTCAGCATATCTGTGTATCTCCTAAGATCATCACCCAGTGTGACTCAGTAATGATGTTGTTTTCTAATGCACTAACGATGCTCTGACCCCCTCCCTCTCTTCCCTTCTGTTACCAGCAACTTTTTTTCTCTGTGCTGATGCCCAGCAGTTTTCTCTTTTTTTGAGGCTAATTTAGGGGGAAAATGTAAGATTTATGTGTCTTCTCTCCCTGTGTGTAGATAAAGGACACCGTGCTAAATGATGATGACATTGGGGACAGCTGCCACGAGGATTTCCTGCACAAGTAAGTGCTCCGGTGCAGGGGGGAACAGAGGTGGGACGGGAAGGGCGAGGGTGTGACGAACAGTTCCCATTTAACACCCATCAACCTCCCAATGATGAGTAATGTCCCACCACTTAGCAGAGTCTTTTTCCTTCAGAGGACGGGTGAAAGCTAAGTCGGCGTTCGGGTTCGGAAATCACATTCTCATCCTCGGAATTAAAAGGCGGGGATCAGGTCTGCAGATGTCGGAAGCGAAAGGATTTTCTTGGCCGGGTGGTAGTGCTGAAGCAGTGTCACTCAGACGATGTGAATAAATGATCATTTTTTGCAGTCCAGAGCATCGCTATTACATTGCCGTTAGGTCTCGCCTGCCTCCATCCAGTCGGTAGGTCCACCCATCCCATTTAATCAAATGATTAGGCAAATGCAAAATGGATTTTTGGGGCGGATGCCACCCCCCACCCCCGGTTCAGACCCGGGTGTCCCATTGCCTCGTCTATGTGTTTTAGGCTCATGACCACATTTCCTAACCATTACGGGGCCGCTAATGTCGCTAATCGCTGCTGATTTGTGTGCCTCTGTCTCTGCGGTTCAGGGCCATCAGCTCTCATCTGCAGACGTGCGGCTGTTCCATCGTGGTCGGAAGCAACCCGGAGAAAGTAAATAAGGTAAATGACTGGAGATGGGCTCCCCTGCAGTTTTTGTGGTGAGCACTTTGTCGGCCCGTGAATGGTGTCAGTAACTCGACCGCGTGTTTGGGATTGGTGGTGTAGTTCCTCCTCAGGCTGCTCTAAAATAGATAGAATGTTGCAAAAAGGAAACGTACATGCGGCTCAGATAGGTTTTAAAGGAGGAAATGGTAGATTTACACTTAGAAGGCTATACTGCTCATTGTAAGTTTCTTTGTCTACAAGACAAAGGAAAAAGTTGGATTATTGTTGTTTTTGAGCACGTACATTTTATATTCACGAGTGCTACCGAAGTCACACACTCTAATCTGTTGTTGGACTGGCTTCAGGTATCTGCGAATTAGAGCAGGCACCTGCTTGCCACAGCATTTGTTTTCATACTGATTTTCCATGTTAAGCTTGTGTTTATCAGAAGGATCTAACTCGGGCAGATTGATTCTGCTCCGTTCCCCCATTTGCTCCGATCAATCCCGCCAAGCCTTGCCTGGAATCAGACGTACATTTATCCGACGCTTGTTTGGTTGCTGAAGGCTCCAATCTCTGAAGAAACAGAGTAGCTCTCAGTTAAGAAGCCAGGGCTGATGATCAGTTTCTCTGCTTGGTGACCTTTTGTAAATTCTCCAAGCGAGTTCTAACTGTGGGGATGTTCCTGGTCAGATCGTGCGGACCCTCTGCCTCTTCCTCACCCCCACCGAGAGAAAGTGCTCCCGCCTCTGTCGAGCCGACTCTTCCTTCAAATACGACACGGGACTGTTTGTCCAGGGCCTCCTGAAGGTACTCCTCCGCTCTCTCACCTCGTTTAGAGGGATTTTAAACTGCCGTCTGGATTGTTTGTGTTCAATTTTTAATAAATGCAGCCCAGTGCAAATGAAAAGGCTGCCATATGAAAATCGGTTCTTTTCTTTAGCACTAATTTCAGCTCTGATATAACTGTTTAGGTGTCGGCAGTTAAAATCTAGGTGAATTTTACGTTTGTCAGCATAGGTTAGGGTCACGATGGAGTTCACCTCCGATTTGCTGCTCAGCAAAATTGAGATAGAGCCGTGCAAGTCAGCGATGCTGCGGATCGTCACAGATGAAGCACAGAGACGTAAACACGAAAGCCTCGCACCATTTTTGACATAAAAAGATATTATTTTCATGAAGCTGCGTTGATGTTGGTCCCTCGGTGTGTTCAGTTTGAATTTGTGTGTCAGTAGTTCTGATAAATAATTGACCCTTTTGCAAGCGCGGAGCTGCCTTCGCTAGTTGTTTTCAGATAAATATTTCATTGCTCTGTGTCGTCTCTGGTCTTTGAATTAGGATCGCACGTCCAGACTTTCTGGGGGTTAATGAGCTGGTGCATCGACGAGGGTTGTTTTTTTTTTTTTTCTTCTAGGACTCCACAGGCAGCTTCGTTCTGCCCTTTCGCCAGGTGCTCTACTCCCCCTACCCCACCACGCACATTGATGTCGACATCAACACGGTCAAGCAGATGCCTCCCTGCCACGAGCACGTCTACAACCAGCGGCGGTACATGCGGTCCGAGCTGGGCGCGCTGTGGAAGACAGACAGCGAGGAGGACATCCCGCCCGACACGGTCATCCACACCGACGAAACCTTCACACCTGACCTGTGAGTCGCAAACATGCAGGCCTGTTGGGTTTGGGGTTGTATCGGTGTTTAGAAGGTTTGATCCTCTTAAAATAAAAAAAAAACAAAAAACTAAAGCTAGAATATGCATTGTTGTGTCTCTGTTTAGTTCACACTTCACAAATATGCCAACTTTTTTTTTTCCTTTTTTTGGTAGAAACATATTTCAAGATGTTGCCCATAGAGACACTTTGGTGAAGTCGTTTATAGATGAGGTGAGTTTTCACGTTTTACAACTTTTTATTGTCTTCTATGTGATTATAAAAGACAGAAAAAGAGTGGGATGCAACCGTGCAGTACCCCGTAGGAAGATGCGTGCAGAAGGCATGAGTCATCAACTGACATATAAAGTTTAGGTACAGTGTACCTAAAAGCTGGTATATTGGCCACAAACCGATTCACAACATTCAAAAATTCAAAGTACGTGAAAGTATTTTCATAAGCGCCATATGTCTACTGTTTGGAAAGTGGGATACAACCTCGATCCCCAGTTTCCAACTGAATTTGACAACGTGACGAAGCGAGAGCAGCTTCCTGGTCTGGCCTCTCCCCCTGTGGCTGCTGGGATCCTCTCCAGTAACGCCCATGTCTCTAATTAGCAAAAAGGATTACCAGCACACACGCATGACTTTTACTTAACCGCTGCACATTTGAATGCCGATACACACTGCGTGTAATGTCGACAGATATAAAACAGTAGAATTGTATCCCCAAGGCTCCTTCCCACTGTCTGTTTCCATGAAGTTTTTTTTTGTCACATGACAGCTGCCCAAGGTTAGCACGCAGGAGGGACCACACCATTATCTCTTCTTTTTTCACCTCCTGAAGCCGTAGCAGCCTGGAGCGCTAATTGACACCCCGTGTTGTACCCAGGTGTTCATGCTGAAACCCGGCTTGTCCCTGCGGAGCACCTACCTGGCCCAGTTCCTGCTGCTGCTGCACAGAAAGGCCCTGACGCTGCTCAAGTACATCGAAGATGACACGTAAGACCCGTCCTGGATGTGACTGTGTCTGTACAACAAAAAGAATAAAACACATCACATGTACTTTTATCTACTAATCGCTTTGGCCCTCATTTAACAGTCTTGCGCAGATCTGCGTGCAGAGGTTTGGTGTTAAAAGACGCATGTGTGATTCATGATTTTAATTCCAGCGTATGACTCAGCTGGTCTTGATTAACGCCGCGGCTGAAACTAAACTTCATCAACATGTCCCGCTCTTAAATATTCATGTCTCAGAGGCTTTGGCTACTGAAATCAAACGTTAAGAGCAGAAAACTGAAAAAGAAACAAAACTTTTTCGAGCTGGAAGTTGTTTCCCCCTCGAGTCCGAGGTGGATGTTAACAAGGACGCGCTGAAAAAACACCAGTTTTCATGCTTCCAAAGCCAGAAATACGCTGTCTGGGGAACCGTGACAGCAACGAGCAGGCGTGTGGCTGCCCTGACACAGTCACGCGTGTGCGCACACAGTTGAAAAACAAAAAAAACATTTACTTTGACAAAATGGACAAAATTGCCCCCAAAGAAATGAAATTTTAAAAAAAACATTCAGAGAAAAACTGCTTTTTTTTTTTTTTTAACCAGGTAAAGCACAACATTTCGGTGCTAGTGGGCTTCCTCAGGACTCCTGCGATGGCTGGTTTCTAGGAGGGGGGTCTGGGTGTCAGGCTGCATTCGGGCATGGACACTCGGCCGCAGCCGAGGATGACAGCTTTTACCCCACAGCAATCACCGTTTGGGGAATAATGCTGTGAACAATAGCATCCTCCAAAAACAAAATCCCGCTATGGTCAAGGCCGCCGCCCTCCTACGCGTCGGAGCGCCGTCTGTGAGTGACAGCAGCGGTATCTTGTTGCTGCTGTCAGTAGCACTAGATCAGGATGGTTTGCTCTCAGAAGACTTTTAAATTGGGTAAAGAAACAGACAATAAAGTTGATCTGTGGGGTTTTTTTTGTTTTAAAATCAGTCCATGTTAAATTCCAAGTAACCCACACTGTTATTTATTTAATTGTTATACCTATATAATATATTTTTTTTATTTTTTAAATCACACCCCCCCATCTAACTGTAAACACCACCTCTACGCGGCGACCCGGTCATCACTCCATCTGGTAGTGAGTCATCTCTGTCTGTGGAGTGGAGTGACCTTGCTCCTGGCAGGACAGCAGCTGCCTCGTTTTGCTCGTCGTTCTTTTCTTTCTCTGATATTCCTACGGCGAGTGGGAACTCTTCAGGTCATTCCCTCTGAAAATCGAAGCTAAACCTAAAACTGCATTGGAGTAGAGCAGAGTCTGCTGCATCTACAGCAGCAGACACACAACTTAGAACCTCTTTAATGTTCTCTTTAGTTCAGCAGGAGATGGATGAGCATGAACGTTCCTCAGGTGTTCCCAATCTGGTGGTTGTACTAGAAGCGTTCCCCCCTACTTCTGTGGCTTGTCGCCCTCCCTCCTGTGGCCTGAACATTTATCTCAATCCACAATAAATAAATAGGACGTGGCATTTCAATCAAGACATTTGCCAAATTTAGCACCGAATCACCTGTTTTTGTTTGCGGAGAGCTGCACTAGTCAGTCATCCATTATTCATTTGACCTGTGTCGGTCTTTGTCTCGGCTCTCTGCTGTGATCTCCTGCAGCAGCGGGTGTTTGCGACGGTCATCACAATCCTTTTGCGCCTGTTAACAGCTCGCTGTCTGGCTACTGTACCGCGCTGTTGTGTAAATGAGAGCCTCTGCCAATGCCTCCGGGATTGGGGGGCGGCGTTCCTTTCAAAGGTCTTCTCAGCGTGCACAGTGTGTTTGTTTTCAGATTTAGTTGGGGCGAAAAATAAGTTGTTCAGCAGAGAGACCTTTAACTCCGCGTCACCTTTGGCAGAGGAGCTGTTAGAGAGAAGGTTCTCCCTGAGCCCTTCCACGCATCGCCGTGTCATGTGTGAACAGGTGCAAAGGGGGAAATATTCTGGAATGAAGCCAGGCGTGTAAATACTGTAAAATGCTAGCGGTGCTGTAAATTATGTGTGAAAGAGGCAGGTCTGGTGGGAGACACTTCTTGGGAATCTTGGCCTGTTCACTGTGTAAATTTGCAACAACCATACTAGCGGGAAAAAAAGAGAGAACAAGTAACACAGATGCTTTTTAGTTATATAAATGTCTGTTTGACAGATGGTACGTTGGTGAAAAGATCTCCTTCGATAGCAAAAACTAAGTGCGCAGGCAGGTCCATTAGTTTGGCCTTGTATGAATGCATCAGAACAGCTTTGTTTATGGTGTAGCTAACAGTCTGTGGACTAAGGGTGCGCTTTTTTACAGGTGCCTGGACAAGATTGTTTATGCTCAGTTTCCAGGCGTAGCAGCATAAATAATTCATCAGGGCAGCGTTCCTGTCCAAAGTACATGCTAATGAAAATCTTCCAGATGCGAGTGTTGCTTTATTCCTCCTCTCCACTCCCTCCTCGCAGGCAGAAAGGGCAGAAGCCGTTTCGATCTCTGCGGAGCTTGAAGACGGACCTGGATCTGACAGTGGAAGGAGACCTGAGCATCGTCATGGCCTTCGCGGAGAAGCTGAGGGCGGGGCTGCACTCGTTCGTGTTTGGGAAGCCGTTCTACACCAGCGTGCAGGAGCGAGACGCGCTCATGAGCTTCTGACTCCGGCTGCGCCCTCTGACAGGCACAGGCGGTCCATCGCTGTTCTTGTGTTACAAGGCTGCGTGCTCGTGTGAGGATGCTGAACGTGTGTTTGACGCTGGACTGGAAAAACAGCCGTGGCCTTGCTTTGGTGTATTTATTTGTAATTATTTTTTAGTCAGGCACCTTTTTTGTGACTTTTGTTATGAGCCATTAGAAATGTGTTGAGTTCAAGAATGTTCTAAGATGATTTAAATTATTCTTCTTTTCTTTTAATAGTCTCTATTAATTTATTTCATTTAAAAGTGCTAAACTGCCTTTCTGGAAATATGATGGTCTAATTATTAGTCATATTTCGTTAAAAATGCTTTTCTCAATCTTCGCTTGACCATTGAACTTAGTTCCTTATGTCATAAAAAAATATATATATTTCAGGGCTTGCAATTTTTTGATTATTCTCGTTTTTGCCTCTTTTTATTTATATCAGCATGATATTGATTGTAAAATATCAAACCACCAGTGAAATAAACTTTACCTTTGTTTTATGTCTGATTTGCATCTTGCAGATGCATGAGCAGCATCCCAGAAGTAATGCTGGACTTTTCTTTAAGTGACTTTTGACACAAACTTTTGGGCTACAAGCAACATAAATACCAAGCAAAAGACAAGAAATGTTCATTCTCAATCCTAAATTAAAATTGAATGTTGAAATATTTACCTGTGCCCTTGTTTTTTTTTTTGTTTTTTTTTTACAGGTAACTCCAGGGGGGTGCGTACTCTTGCATGCACTATTTTAAATGAGAGAGAGCCAAACTCATAGGCAACGCTGGTAATTATGAGAGTGACTGTACTCTCAGGCTTCTTCAGGAATACCAGGTATCAGATGAACGGATGGATAAATGGATGTGCAGAGAAGCGTTGTGCCTTTTCTCTTATTATTATTTATTTTTTAATGTTAAATGACTCATACTTGTTCTGTGGGGAGGCTTTTGCTATTGTGAGGGGATTTGAGATGGAATATATACCTTTACATTCAGCAACAGCAACCTTGAGTTCAGGTAGATTGTTTTGGTTTTTTTTTCCACGTCTCTCTTTTTGTCCATCCCTTTTATATGGTTTTTATAATGGTAATAAAAGAAAATAAATCAGTACAGTTTGATTAGGATTGAATATATACCATTAGAATAAAAGGCATTCAGGTTATTAAATAAATTACCAAACATAAATCTATAGCCAGGAACTAACTAAATACACAGAACGTTTGATTGAACGTCGCTCTTCTGATTATATTAATTGCGCTCAAGGCTCAGTATTAAAACCCTCCCACTACGATAAAAACATTAACGTTGATAGGTGGACTAAAGTGTCATCCAATCGCGTCTCTCCGAATATTTATCCTATTGGTCAATAGTTAGATTCGAATTTTCCTATTGGTCAATATTGAAGTTGCTCCACCCAAACAGGAAGAGATTGTACTGGCTGGATGTCAGGTAAATATTAAACAGAAGATGCTAGCTATGGCCATGGCACGACAAAGGGACAGTAAATCTTAAATAACTGCAACAATAATGAGACCATATGCCTCACCGAAGACGTTAAGGTATGTTATGCTCACTACACCACTTATTTTCACAGTTTGGCAATGCATACGGTGATGGGTGCGGCCTGTTGTCATTAGCACACTAGCTAAATTAAGTGTTAACATTGTGGTGTTTTGCAATTAGCATAACGACTATTATATGAACAAGATAAAGCCTTATACAAAGATGTTTCTAACGACGTTAGCAACGTTAAAATAAGGAAACACGGACACCTAGTATGTTAAAATGTTTTTGTTAGTCGCGGAGATAGGGCTAAGGAAATTACTAAAGACCTAGGATTAGCTATGCTAGCTGCAATAGCTGTATTTTTCGAGTCGGGTAGGGCTTTCAGATTACATCAAAAACTAAGAAATAACGATCCACTGTAGTTGTTACTCTTGTACTTCACCTCAAATCGTCAAGATAGCCATATAAATGTTTCGTTTTTATTTAAATATTTGTTTTTGCTATCAGTGGCAATGCTCTTTTGGACTTTTTAGGTAAACTGTCTAGGTTGTCTTTTTGTCCACTAAAAGTGGGTTTGATCTTTAATAATAGTGTATTCATCCATAAAATATTGCTCATTCAGATAAGTACACGACAAAGTGATACAAGAATGCACAGAGGCAGCTTATTAACCCACCCACTAGATTTAAAACCCACATTTAAAATCAAAGTGTACAGCATTCCGGTGCTTTGTATGTACTCTCCTCAATGTCTGGGCTGCTCCTAAAGACGGAGGATGGCAGGTGTCCTTGTCACTGGCGACATCACTGATGACACCAGCCCACACTGACCCTCATTCAGGCTCTGGATCAGTGGCGTTATATGGTGGCAGTGAATGGCGTGGTGCACGACGTCCCACAGGGCCTAGATTTGAGCCAGGAGTCGGGAATGAACGGGCCAGTCAATAGCATCACTGTCTATGTCATTTGGTAACTGCTGATACACTCCAGTCACAGAGCATGCAATCAAAGAACCACGTTTCCAAGGGTTGGAGGCCCTCGCTGCTCTTGTTGAGACTGGGCCCTCGTGTTACACAGTTTCTGACGGCGTAGGCAGAGATGCTCACCTCAGCGGCCTGCTGGGGGTCGTTCTGTAGGGATCCAACAGTGCCCCCAGTGCTCCTTCCTTCCTAAGAGCAGATGAGGATTGTGTTGATGGATTTTTACCCTCTCGTGGCCCTGTTTTTGGAGAGCCAGCAAAATTTCTGGCTATGGCACACATGCATGTACAACCATGCAGAAGCTACGCTGCCAGAGCAGCTACTTGAGACTGCAGAGATCACCACTCGCTCCTTGTTCAATCAGAAAGGAAAATGAGAGGAAATGGCCGTTGGGCACCTGCAAAACCTTGCCTT
>CAAE01012030.1:139007-167986 GCA_000180735.1 Tetraodon nigroviridis
AAAAAAAAACCCAAAAAACTTAACTTACAGCTTTGGTTAATGTACTCAAAATTTTGAAGAGTTTTGAATAAAAATACTTTTGACTTTAAGGATAATCTTGCCTTTACGTGAACTCCCCTCTTTCTCAGGGACTGTCTGTGGAAGTTTTTCCTGCCCGCTGACTTTCAGCCCATGAAAGTGACAGAGGATGCGGAGCCTGGAAAGCCGAGGCAGATCCAGGCCTTTGAGCTTCGTATGAACATCATTGCCGATGCCACCATCGATCTGCTGTTTACCAAAAACAGGGTGACTCACTCAGGAACTCTTTCTTTACGTACTCTTTTTCTTTCGTTCTTTTGTGCTAGCCTCTGTGATTTTCCTTCATCTCAATGCTGTCCTCTTTTCTCTTCAGCCTCTTGACTCACTATTTTGAGAAATTCTTGTTAGTTCATGTTTTATGCTTTTTCATTGTTTGATATCGAAGTAGGGTAAGGATTATTGCAAAGCTTTGTACGTATACTAAATGTCAAGATGACTGTGTGAATAAAGAACACTGCATTCAGTCAGGGAGAATCTTGTGACTTCTTTTAAACATATCTGGCTGTATGTGCAGCATCATATTTAAATGATGTTTCTCTTTTATCTTTGTCACTAGGAAACCAATGCCATTCATGTGAATGTAGGCGCAGGCTCTTACCTGGAAGTCAACATTCCTATGACTGTGGGAGAGAACGGTATGTGTGTGTCAAAGATTAGCAGTCTGAAATGTCAACAGTTCAATCATTTTAGTTTAAATAAGGATTAGGGATTTTTTTAAAAGCAGAATTCATGTTTTATTTAGATTATTATCTAGAGATTATGAAGAATTAATAGTAGAATCCGCCAGTCTGAGTTTATATCCAAATGCAAAAATGCAAATTGCATTGTTTAAATACAGCTTGTGCCTTGTGTTTTGAAAATTGGTTGTTCCCTCTGACTCTCTGTCTCTCCCATTTATTCTCTCTCTCTTTCTCTCTCTGCCTTCAGGGTACTCTCCGACCATCAAGGGCCAGCTGCTCCACGTGGACACCACCAGCAGCATGCAGTACCGGACTCTACTGGAGGCTGAGATGTTGGCTGTAAGCACCAGCATTTTAATGGATATTACTGAACAGAGGAGCATCTTTTCACAGAAAATTCTATCTTCAATTAGAATTTTTTTTTCCCTATTTTAAAATTATAATACCTCAGTCAGTCACAAAATAACCACTTAGATAACATTACAAAGACAAAATAACTCTGATTTCACCTAGAATTTCTTACATTGTAATTTCTGCAAATAGACTTCCGGTGCCAATTTCTTTAAATTTTCAAAGTCCAAAATATATACACAGCACGGAGCGGCTGTATTTGCTTCACAGCCTGTATACACGTTTTTTAAATTGGTGTAATTTGGCAGTTTATCCAGTCCTTTAGCATTATGTCAAGATTTTTGTCTTAAAGTTATGAGGGGAATCAACTCATGTATCTCTCCTTGTCCTTCAGTTTCACGTGATAGCCAGCTACCCTCGGGTGTGGAACATGCCTCAGTCGTGGCAGTGTGAGATTGAAGTGTACAAGGCCACCTATCACTTTATCTATGCTCAGAAAAACTTCTTCACTGGTGAGTGAGTCCTCCAGTATCCCAGCTATAGCAATAATTATACCACATCACATTTTTTTAACCTGGTTTTTGTGTTCACTGCTATAGACTTGATCAAAGACTGGGCAAGCGACAGTGCTCCAGATATCTATTCTTTTGTTCCCTATTCCTGGAAGTTCAAGATTCTTTTCCACCAGTTTGAAATGATCTGGGCAGCAAACCAGCACAACTGGGTTGAGTGTTCAACCAAGCAACAGGAGAATGGTAAGGAAAAAAAGGCCTTTAAAATTCAGATACATCATTAGCCAACTCTTTCTATTTTGAGTAGGGTGTGATTAAGTGTAAAGTAATAAATAGTTTTTTAAGGTTGATTTTATTATTGTGCCTCAAAATTTAACCCACACATAGAAACTGGATGCAAATAAGTAAAAAAAAAATCTCACTGTAACTGTGAAATGGCTTTGATAATCGATTGACTTTAAATTGCTGCAGGCTGATGCCCATGACAGGATACCTAGACTGTATTAAGTCTAGATGCATTATACCATATATACTCCTTTAAATCCCCGAGCAGTACACACTAATCAATTGCTTTATTGATCTTCTTTAGTGTACCTGGCAGCATGTGGTGAGACACTCAATATAGACTTCACTTTGCCTTTCAATGAGTTTGTTCCAGCCACTTGCCACACACGTTTCAGCCTAAAGGTAAGTCCTGGTGTCGTTCATCCCCTTTATTTATTTTTTAACTAAAACTCATCAGAAATGTCCCCATATTTCAGTTTTGTTCATTTACACAAAGCTTCCACTTTTTGGACACCAAATATAGGTTTGCGTGGCCATTAACGTGTGTAAATGCTTTCTCCTCTTAAGGCAGAGGACACAGACTTGCGACTGTCCTTGCCAGAGTGCCACCCAAGCCGCTGCCCCCTGCTCACCCTGGCCAAAGACTATCAGAACATCAAACTTCCCCCAGATATGTTTATGCCTGGGGAGAACCAAGGTGCTCCGCCACCCAAACCAGTGAAGTCCCGCTGGAGAAACATCACCCACGCAGAGTGAGTGTGTTAACACAGAGCAGGATGATTCGCTGTTGTAACGCTGGTTCATATACAGTATACGCTGAGGAGATGTTGTCGTGTGGGTGGCAGTGCTCAGTCTAATTTGAGAACATTATTTGTGGAGTAGCATTGTGTACAATAATGTTTTCACCCGCTTTAGTCAGTGTTTTATGAAAGCAGTGTCTCCACAGAGTAAACTCCCCACTGAAGTTCAGTGAAAGTTTACAGAACTGCTGCAAAGTCCTTGTTAGTTGACTTTTTCCTGTTCTTACAAAATGGCATCTAAATTCGGTGTCGACTGGTGCTCACTGTGATGCTTTTAAATCAGGCATGACCCATTCAGCATCTCACTCCGGCCTTGACTGTATTTCCTGGAGCCTCAGTTCCTAAAGTTAAATATGGACTGGAAAATCTACTTGGAAACGCTGATAACACTCGGACTGGTGACTTTAAACCGAGTTTATGTATGTATTTTTCCTCACATCAGAGCTGGCTGGGTGGATTGCTGGAGCGTACCCAACTTTTTGCTTATCATTGACTACACATGGCACCCCATCTATCCTCAGAAGGCTGATGAGCAACTCAAACAGTCGCGTAAGCTCGCTGCTTCCCTGCTTTGTTCTTACCCTTTGTTAAAGATGTTAATTATTAACAGAATTATAGTAACGAATCCTTTTTGATGCCGCTGTCATTACATTTTTTTGTTTCTTAGTCTAGCATGATGTATATATTCTTCTTCTTCTTCTTTTTGGTGCGAAGTGTCAGAGATGGAAGAATCCATGTTGTCAGCTCTGCGCCCCCCTGAGCACGTCACCGCCCCGCCGCGCTACACCTCTGCTTCGACTTCTGCTGCTCACCCTCGTCTTTCCACTGACCCCTCAGAGCTGCCCCCTGACAGACTTCACGTAGAGATGGAAATGTCACCAGATTCTCAAATCATCCTTTATGGTCCTCTGCTCAGAGCACTAATATCCATTAAGGTACAAGAAAGTTTAATCAAAGCGTATAATAGGGACATGGGTATCCCTTTTAGATGAGTGATTGTGGAAATATTCAATAATAACCTAATCTTACCGTTCATTATTACAGGAAAATTATTTTGGGGAGTATGACATGTACACAGACTTTGAAGAGGTTGTTTCCAGCCCGGTGTTGTCCACCTCCACCTCTTCCGGCCTCGGTTGGTCTCCTTTGGGAGTGGACGACAGCGGACGAAAGAATGCATCAGACTTTCATCCCCTTGACCTCCGCCCCTGGGACATCACCGTCTACATCAACCTTTACAAAGTCCACGGTCGACTTCCAATGGTAAACCATGACAGCCACGTCAAAAGAGAAAGATAGATACTCTTTTATATTGCAGTAAAATTCTGTTTGTACATTTAACATGTAATTTACAATAAATTACAATACTGGCAGGATGCATTAATGAACTGTATATTTCTTTGTTTATTCTCAACCTGAAAGGATTTTTTAAAAATCTAGACACCAGCTGTTTTATAGTTTAGAGTTTATCATGTTTGTGTCGGCATGTATATTTACTTTTCTCTGTGCCTCCAGCACTGTAGCAGCGAAGGTCCCGAGGGTCCGTCAGGCTTTTTGGAGCGGCTCTGTTTTGAGATGAAGAAAGGTTACAAGGAGACAATGCTTCAGCTGCTCCTGTCTCCTATTCACATCTTTGTCAGTGACAACTGTCAGGTGGGAAAATTGATTCTTAATGCTTGTTCCAAACAGTCTTAGCTAAGCTTAAAATTGAGTTTGAGAAAATTAACGTCATTCTGTTCAGCTGGAGCTTTAAACTGTAGCTGTTTTTTTGTTGACATGCGTATTAGTAATTTCAAAGGCTAAACATTACATTCAGTATGCTATTCAGTATAGTGAAATACATTTAAATTGGGTTTTTGAGATTTTATTTTATTTCAAAGAAGCATTCCATTCTTTAGAAATTGCTACATTAACAGAAATGTTAAAAATTAAGCTTATAAATCTGTATTGCATGTGAGCATCCCCATATTGTATTGGAAGTTTGAGGCTGTGTTTCTTTTTTTTTCCTGTTTGCTATTCAGAGCAAATGTCTTTTCTTATCCCAGATGCTGGCTCTGATCTACTTTTCCCCTCAAATATGAATGAAAGAATGCTTAAATTTCCTAGTTGACTTTCTGCTTGGAAATATTTGCATGCCTGACTCTATACTTTTGTTCACAGCGGCCCACTGCAGATGGGGTGCTAAGGGATGGCCACCTGAGCCTATCTGGCCTACAGATGAGGGCTCACGCAATGTTCTCTGCTCAGGGCCTCCCTCCTGACAGCGACACACTGGAGTATGCGTGGCTCATTGACATGCAGGCTGGAGGGCTCACTGGTAGAGTCACTGTTCCACAGGTGGGCCTAGTTAGAATTGTTGCAGGATAACAACATGCATTATAGATTATGATGTTCTCAGCTGAAGTGGTAATAGTGAAGCACATTTTTTTCTATGCAATCTTGTACAATCTATAAATAGAACTATAAAAAGCTGCAGTGTTTTTGTATTAAGGTGTTCCTTGTTTTGTCTACCCCCAGACTGACTGTCTTTATACTGCGGTGTTAGATTACTCTGTGAGAACAGTCTCTATTGATGTTTCAAACCATCGTTCAATGTGCACGTGTGTTTATTAGGTGGCCAGCATCATAGAATGGGGTGAAACTTTCCTCTTCCACGTGGTATCTCGGGATTTCCAGCTAGAACAACCAAAGCCGTCTGTCATCTGCCAGCACGGAACTGATCGCCGCAATTGTGATGCCAAGGTCCAAACAAATGCAGTACTGTCAAATACTACGCAAAGTTTATCCCTCATATTTTTTTTTCTGCAAAACCAGACAGCATTTATTTAAGCTACAAGCTTTGACGCCTGTCTGAATTTCCTGCTTGAAGCAACCTAAATCACTGAGCAAATCTCGGGGATGTACCGTAAATTCCGGACTATAAGCCGCTACTTTTTTCCCAAACTTTCAACCCTGCGGCTTATGCAATGATGCGGCTAATGTATGCATTTTTTCTAACGGCCGCCAGGGGCGCTCGAGCAGAAAAGGTAAGAGTGAGACCGGTGGAATATATGTGTCGAGGAAGATGCAAGTTTAACGTAACCTCGCGCTTTGTCCGTGAATAAAATTAGCATGAACAGACCCTCATCATGGAAAATGCAAGAAGAAATGCATATGACGCAGCTTTCAAGTTAAAAGCAGTCGAGCTGGCTTTCAGTGACTTTTACCGTTTTTTTTTAACCAGCCCTGTTAGTGCTGTGCTACCGTATTCCTGCTGTGTTACTGCCGCGTTACAGGCACTGTTTGGAAAGAAAAGCTAAGGTATATTCTTAAAACTTTGAAAACTCTCTCTGTGTACCGTCTTTCTTTGTAAATATGTTTACATGTTTTAATGTGGGCACATGCGGCTTATATACAGGTGCGGCTTGTGTATGTACAAAATCGATTTTCCTCTAAAAATGTAGTGGGTGCGGCTTATAATCAGGTGCGCTCTATAGTCCGGTTTTTACGGTAATGTTTTTCACAGCTGCCCAGTTTTAAAAAAGATGAAAATAGCAGCAGACCAGTAAAGATGACTGGGGAATCTTTTTTCTAGCACTGCAAGCACTTGTGACAAACACAGTTTCACAGCAGGAGAGGCTGAAACCGCTTTTGCACAAAGCTATTGATCACAGCTGCTTTACGTGGTCCACAGATCTAGCACAGACTGATGTTAAAGGCAACATAAATAAAACAGCAACTGTGTGTCACGGAAATGTGTTGTTTGTGTATGAATACTAACAAGGATATTTTTATAAACTGTACCGGAGAGCCGCTCATTAGTTTCTGACAACAGCAGCTGTGGGCACAAGCTGTACAACACCAAGCAAGATTAAATGAAAATCACAGTTTCTGGTGCTAAATCGTTTTGTGTTTTCAGATGAGCCGCCTGCCTGGTCATTGTCGCACATCAGAGGAGCTGAAGTACACCATGACCCGACTAGCCATGGATGGAGTTGACCTCTTTGTTGTGGAGCACGGTTGTGCTGCCAACATCAAGGTAACTACGGAAGAACCAACCATTTTTGAATAGTAAAGAAGACAGCTTGAAGGAATATGCCAAATAATACCCCATTCCACTTTGACTCCACACAGACGGGTGTCATTCGGGTAGCTAACTGCAACCTTCACAACCAAGCGGTGGGAGAGGGTATCAGTGCTGTGGTGCAGGACGTCAACATCCAGCAGTACATTGAGCAGCAGCAGCAGCAGCAGCAGCAGCAGCAGCAGCACGCTGAGGCCACCAGGATGCAGACAGCAGGACAGGGTCCTGCCCAGCCATTGGGTCTAAGCCAACCCCCTCTGCTGCGACGCTCGGTCTGGCTGGAGGCAGGTTCAGTCAACATGAACCTCATTACTGCAGATATTGCTTTGGCTGCTGACCACCCTGCAAAATGTGAAGTCCAGAGACATTTTTTGGAACTCCACGATGCTCAGACCAAAAGGTATAAAAGGCAGGCTAGGATTTGTGCATTAATTTTTACTCCCAATTTACAGGATGATTAAAATAATCAGTGAATTACTACTGTACATTTTCAGCATTATAACATTACTTTGCTGTACCATGGACAGCACTTTAACAAAATTATTCTGAAGAGAACTTCTATTAACTAAAAACACATCTTTCTGTGAAGCAGATATGTTAATGAAATTGCTCTAGCTGGCAGACTGGCCAGCTACTGTGGTAATAGATTCAACGTAATTTTTCAAAATCTCATTAAGCAGCAGGGAACTGCTTTTAGTACAGATAATTTTGCTTGGCATTAAAAATGTTCAATATTGCCTTAGCTAAAAATATGGGGATTATTGAAGATTATCAGAATTATTCAATTTTACAGTTTATGTTCATGTATGGAAACACAAAGGCATTGTCTAACCGATTCTGATTCATGAAATATTAGTACCCAGATATTATATAATTTACAGCATCATTTGGTAAAAATCTCTCACGTTTCTGCCTCCTCTTCAGACTCTGGTTCCTGTGGCCAGAAGAGGCCACTAACCGAAACAAGCGCAGCAGGAACCGCTGCGGCTGCCTCGGAGGTTGCAGATTTTTTGGAGGCACCAACACAGGCCTGGACTTCTTCAAGCTTGAAGAGCTGACACCGTCGTCTTCATCTGCATTCTCCTCCTCCAGCAGTGACTCTGACATGTCTTATGGCCAGTCTTTACTGCAGCCAGGGGAGTGGATTATAACAAAGGAAACACCAAAAGTGGATGGTATCAGTCTGCTGTAAAAATATACATTGTCTCGTATACTTTTCGCAAAACTAACCAGTCTAAAAATGTCATCCACAAATTTTTTAGGGAGAGTTATTGGGCTTAAGACGGACACACACTCGCCATGTCTTCCCCCGGAGCTGCCAGAGAGGCGTGGCCACCAGCTTCTCAGCCTCCAGGTTCCTCAACGGTCCCACAGCTCTGCATCGTCGTCTGAAGAGAATAGCTCATCTAGTGCAGCACTGCCCCTGCTGGCTGGAGAGCGGGACACTCCATCACCCAGCACAGAAGAGCACATATACCCCATAAATGGCAAAAGCCCCGCTGAGTGAGTGGAATTCAGAATGACAGTTACCCAAGTACTGTGCTAAGAATATGTAATCTATTTTCTGTTTCAAACAGATATTCACCTATGACTATAAGGCTTTAGGGCACATAAAAATCAGTTGTAGGTCTCATTTTCAGGCCATGTTTTGCTTACATTTTCTCACCTGCAGCACACTTGGAGATGTTCCAGAGGTCTCCTCGGTTTCACCCAATAGCTCCCAGGACCGCTCCGCAGTGCACTCACCCCTCCGCTCTCCCCTAAAGCGCCAATCCTCAGTGCACTCGGGTCGACTGGGCAGCACAAAAAGCCTGTCGGCCGCCGTTTTCGCTGACAAGCCTCCACCAGTCCTGTCTGGAGGTGTCCAGTTCAGCAGTGAAGTTTCCCGCAGCGACGAAAATGTCCTGGACTCACCACGCCAGCGGAGGAGCTACGGTTCTTTTCCCTTCACGCCCTCAGCAGATTCCAACACCTTCCATCAGTATCGTTCAGCAGACTCCAGTATGTCTGTGGCCGACAGCGAGGCCTACTTCTCTGCTGCCGAAGACTTTGAACCGATCAGCAGTGCAGATGAGGGACCAGGGACATACCCAGGCCGCAAGAAGAAGAGAAGGCAGCAAATGCAGCAGCCTCAGCAGCCAGCATATCACATGGAGTACTACAGGTTTGTTAGAATTTAAGTTCTAGAGGTTCACACACTACTTTTCAGACATTGTAAACATGGTAGTACAATGTTAGACTAGAACATGTAGTGTTTTGCATAGTGGTAAAGAAAGATTAAGGTGGTGTTTCCATATTTCTTATTTTCAAAAAGATTTATTTATCCATCTGAGATTGCGTAAGGTGCTTGGTTCATAGCTTTGGGCAAATGAGATGTTTAAAAGAGGGGCAGCTGCTTTCTGGTGGCATGCTTTGCAAATTGGATTTGGTCGTGTTTTGTAACCACTTCGTCAGTTTTCCATTTACCGAGAATGTATTTGTATTGATTTTAGCATGCTTTTTGATTGACACAGCCATTGCACAAACACATAATCAATCTACCATGATGAGAGGGTTCAGGTGGCACAAGCTAAAAAAAAAAAAATAAGTGAGGCTAAATTCAAGAACGTAAACATCAACACCTTGACTCGCCTAACTGAATCTTTTACCCTCCAGCCGGAGTTCCATTTATCACAGCGTTGAAGGTCCCCTTACCTACGTTCTCAACGGAGAGCTGATCACTGAGCCTCGTCCTTTGCCCATGCCCCCGACATTGCCCCCACTGCCACCCCAACCCCTGCCCAGTCACACGTCCCAGGCCTCCTTTGTCTCAGCCTTGGCCATGGAGGAGGAGAGTTCAGTGGAAGCAGAGAAAACTGCTGAACCAGGGCCTGTGACTCGCCAGCCTCATGTCATGGCATGCTACCAAAGCTACCTAGCCCATTACCAGGTAATGTAGAGTTTATGTACAGGGATTTGGCTGGCACATTTAAGAATGTTGCTGTGTTATTTTTTTGGCTTAAACTTTGCTGGCTTCCTTTTGGTAAATAGCTTTTTAACTAGAATAGAATAAAATATGTTTATTTTTTTATCCCACAACGGGGATAAAAACTAATAACAAATCAGAGCACAAAACTCAAGCTGCACTGTTACTTTTAGAAAATATCTTGTGGATTTATTTATTTAATTATTTTTGTTCTGACATACTGTGTCGTCACTGAATTTTATTATTTTCATCAAAATTTGTAGCATCTGTGTTTCAGTTCTCAAGTTAATTTGTGATTTTTTTTTTTTTCCTGCTTTGTGATAAATGCCCAATGGCATGAATGAGGAAATATGTGAGTCACTGCAAACATTTATTATAAATTCAACTCCAACGTTTTAGGTCTCCAATTGGTCCGTGAAACAACCCACCAATAAGAGGACATCGAAATCTTCTCTTCATCGTCCCTTAGATTTGGACACACCCACCAGTGAGGAGAGCTCTGCCTCCTTTGACCAGCTGTCTGTCCCCAGTTTTAAGGTCTTTATCATTAACGTTCACCCTAACTGCATCTGGACCTAATGAACATGAAACGCATCTTAAATTTCAGCTTTTTATCTTCTTATATAAAGATATTGCAGGTGGTTTTTCATTGAATATACACTCTCTTTTCATGTTACAGATGATAAAGCAGGGCTTGTCAGCCAGCTCTTTACTGAACAGAGGGGTTGAGCTGATGGGAGAGAACAATAGGTATGAAAAATACACTTCCTTCTGTGTCATAGAATAGAATAGAATAGAATAGAATAGAATAGAATAGAATAGAATAGAATAGAATAGAGCTTTATTCGTCCCACAGCGGGGAAATTGCACTGTTCCAGCAGCAGAACCGTTGGAGAAAAAGTATGAAAATGCAGGAAGATTTGTGACACTATGTACACCAATAAATATTATATACAGGATTTACATGGAGTATGGGTGTGAGAGGTGTGTACATGTGGTTTGTTAGTCCTTGTGTAGGACCTAGGAAGCAGCGTTGTAGAGTCTGATGGCTGTGGGGAGGAAGGACCTGCGGTAGCGCTCCCTCTTGCACTGAGGATGCCTCAGTCTGGAGCTGAAGGAGCTCCCCAGGGTCTCCACAGTGTGGTGTAGGGGGTGGGAGGTGTTGCTTCTGATGGACGTCAGCCTGACCAACGCCCTTCTGTCCGCTACCTCCTCGATGGAGTCCAGGCTGCAGCCCAGGACGGAGCCAGCTTTCTGAACCAGCTTGTTCAGTCTCTTCCTGTCCCTGTCTGTGCTGCCTCCCCCCCAACACGTGATGGCATAAAACACTGCAGAGGCCACTACAGAGTCATAGAAGGTCCTCAGAAGAGCCCTGCTCACGCCAAAGGACCTCAGTCTCCTCAGCAGGTGCAGGCGACTCTGGCCCTTCTTGATCAGGGCGTTGGTGTTATGGGACCAATCCAGTTTGTTGTTCAGGTGAACACCCAGGTATTTGACCGAGTCCACCAGCTCGATGTCTGACCCCCGGATGTTCACTGGTGTGTGGGGTGTGGAGGTCCTCCGGAAGTCTATCACCAGTTCCTTTGTTTTGCTGGTGTCATTATTCTGTTGCCCTAATGTTGACCTGATACATATGTTAGAATTGGTATTGCGGATTTTGGTTTTATCCTCTTATTTAATTGTGTTTAATCGCAGCACACCATACACTCCACTGGATAAGAGAGCCATGGAGAACGTAGATGAGGACACAACAACAGATGACTGGACTCTAGAACAGCCATTAACGCAGACCAGGACTACTGCTATAGTGGAGGTGAAAGGTGCCATTAATGTGGTTCTTACACCCCTTGTGGCAGAATCTCTTGACAGGTAATAACTTTGGCAAACTGGTAATGTTTGCCTTTTTTATTTGAGTTCTGTTTGTTAATTTATACTTAGAATTGTATCTCTATTCTCAAAACAAAAATTAAATAAATTGGTGATCCTCAGCTCCTTTAACAGGTCAAATCCCAATGTACACCGAAAATCTTTATTCAACTTAAAATTATGCTGAATCTTGTCTGAAGTTTTGGGGTTGCATTCAGTTATTGCAATTTTAAATTGTGCAGCCTTTGATGAACTCAAAATGCCAGTATAACCACAGATGTGATCGTCATAAAATTATATAGGGCTTAACTTTCTGATAACTTTGGTTTTTTTTTTAAGGTACATTGAATCAATGGTTCATTTTGCCAGTATTCGTCACCCTGCAACCATTCTGGATGACCTACATGGCAAAGTCCTCAATGAAGCCTATCAAATCAGCAAGTCAACAGTTGCTGATTCTGTAAGTACAGGGGTAATTGTGATTGCAACTCTATATCTGAATAGATTAAATTTAGGAGCCTTACTTAAACACCAATGATGGTTATTGTTCTAAATGTTAACATTCTCTTGTTGTTGACAAGAGTATGTGTGCTGTCTTTATTGACCATTAACTGATGTTTTACTGCATACCCATTGTTCCTGGACCCACACAGAGCCAAACAGGAAAGCAGGAGCCTAAGCTGGCCAAGACAGAGGGCACGAACCCCACCACAATCAACATCTCCCATGGCCCAGCAGACCTGTCAGTCAAACCGGATAATGTAAAAATCAAGGGCCTTCAAGCCAACGTGTCAATCCCCAAGGTGAGGGCCATAACCCTAAATAATGACAGGTCACCACTCTAGTTCATGTGCAAGTACACTGGTTGCAGCGGATGAATATATTTTTTCACTTTACATTTCACATCAGTTCGTGCTAAATTGTTAAGCTACACACTCTAGTAGTAGTCTTTTTTTTTTTTTTTTTTTTAATCCTTCTAATAACATGTCTGTGATTCTTGAGATTTTCCAAGAGAAAAATATCAGAAAATTGCTCTGCAGATAATATGACTATTCATCCCCATGGAGACATAAACATTAAATGTTTATGTGATCTCTAATTATTCCTTTTCAAGATGTCTGTTTACTTTTAATCATGCAGTGCAGTGTAGCCCTGCGTGGATCAGTTTGTTAAACTTGGCTGTCTCATTCTTGCATCTGCAGGTGAATCTTTGCCTCCTGCAGGCCTCTGTCGAGGAAGGATCACCATCATGCGCTAATAAGTGCATCACACATGTGTCTCTTGTGGCTCTATGCTTTGACAGGATTGCCACTCAGTTCAAAATGAACAGGTATTACAATAATTACCCTGTGTGCTTGTATATGTACAGAGATGCAGTTGTGTTTTTCGATCAGGGGCAATGTACTTGTTCGATGAGCATAACTGCTTCGATGTATTTTGTGCCCGTTGTATGAGGTGTGTAGCGCACAAACACACATTTCTCGTGGTCCTTTTAGGGGTATTGTAGAGGAAACACCCAACACAACTGAACATGGTCGGCCGTCAGTCATGTTGGAGAAGTATGCCTCAGCCACCAAGATGCAGCCTCAGTCATCTGGCTCACTGCGCTCCAATGCTGGCATCGAGAAAGGCAAAGAGATCGCTGCCAGGCTCAACATCCACCGTATCCACAGCCAGCTGCGAGGCCTCGATTCCACAGGTCAGGCTGGGATAAAGTCTCCCTGTTTTTTGTTGTTAATATACTCTTTGTATTTACAAGAAAGGGGAACAAGTGGCATTTTCTGATTCAGAACATATAGCTTAATTTAAATCTTATAGCATTTTACCCAGAGTAAATCTAAAAACAGTTGTGTGCTCCACTTTTATATTGTATTTTGTCCTAATACCTTTCTGTGTTTTTTTTTCTTAAATGCACATGCTTTACGTTTTCTCTCTCTTTTCTGTTCAGACATTGGCATGTGCGCCATTACAGCAATCCCTTTTGAGAAGTCCAAAGTGCTGTTTGGCCTGGAAGAACTGGAGGAGTTTTCAGTGGTTGATGAAACTGATCCTCAGACAACAAGTGATCTTGGCCGTCTTGCATCTCTAGAGAAATGGGGCTGGATTATGTTTGAATGTGGCATTGAAAACCTCACAGTCAAAGGTTCGAAGTCCTAAAGCCTTTAAGCAAGAATAGTCACTTACATGGTGACCTAACGATCATGAGAACGCACGTGGCACAAAAAAGAAGAAAATTTGTGTTTTGTTGTTTTTTTATATGCATCCCTTTGCAGGAGGCCGTCAGTCGGGAGCCATTCTCTATAATGCATTTGGTGTGATGGGCAACTCTGACACCGGGGGTCAAACTGGCATGTCCAAGTCCAACGGTTCAACTGGCTCTCAGACAGGCAGCGGTTACAGCACTGACATGTCCGATGACAACCTGCCACACGATGTTGTCAGTCCTGTTTCTGATGTCAATGAACACTCCGACTCAGATGATCAGGTGATATGTCGAGAAATGTTTGTTGTTAAATTGTCATTTGTTAAAATGTATTTGAAAGCAGTTTTAGGCAGTGCCTCAGATCTTTTACTAACATTTGGGTGCTACATGGAATTACCATTCAGACTTTTTGTGGAAAGCCAGAAAAGTGAAAAATCCTGATCAATTTGTACCGGTTATCTTATCTACCTGGTATGTCTTTCTCTTTCTTACTCTAAAGGATGAAGGGGTGGAGTCAGATGACCTGAAGAAAGACCTTCCCCTCATGCCCCCTCCTCCTGACTCCAGTAGCATGAAACTGACCATCAGGCAGATTTGGTTCAGTTTTGCTGCTCCCACCAATGTGCGTTCCCCATCACAGGCCATCTCCAGGTAATGAGCATAGCCCAGTATGAGAGCTTATCTGTTTTGCTGTCAGACTTACTCGTCTTTCTTTTCCAGCATCAGTGCTGAAGAGTAAATCCATGTAGTGTGATAACTTCATTTTTTTAGAAGAACACTGTCTGGCATTGGTTGTCAAATGCTCAAACTTGCCAGCGTCTGAGCACTTCACTCTGATCGAGCTAGCAAGTTCATTCAGTTTTGACGTTTATTTCACCATTTAAAGCAGGCTCAGAATCTATTCAGGGTCCCAGTTGCAAACTATGGAGAAAAATCGCAGTTCTACATTTACATTTTATGTTCAGGATGCGTCTTTTTTTGTTTTCCTTTTTTTAATAAATGAAGGGCTAATGTTTGAAGACAAAAACAAGGTTGTGACATTGACGTGACTGAAGATGTTTTTACTCCCTTCACAGGCAGTTAAATTTGCTGAGCACAGCCACTCCTGCGATCGGAGCCTGGTTGGTTCCCATTGACCAACTCAAATCTTCTCTGCGCAAACTGGACATGGAGGGGACTCTGAGAATTTGTGCTGTCATGGGCTGCATCATGACCGAAGCTCTCGAGGTCAGCTGGTCTACGTGTAGGGCCAGGCAGACTATTGCACATGAAGAATGTTTTGCATTAGGAGCAATGGAAATGGAAAACCAAACACTTTTTTA
The DNA here is from genome assembly GCA_000180735.1 of Tetraodon nigroviridis. Taxonomy (NCBI): domain Eukaryota; kingdom Metazoa; phylum Chordata; class Actinopteri; order Tetraodontiformes; family Tetraodontidae; genus Tetraodon; species Tetraodon nigroviridis. The sequence continues at coordinate 154,133 of CAAE01012030.1, forward strand.
AAGTGTTCCCTTTGTTGTTCTTTCTCAGAAAAAGAGCATCCACATTCCAATCAGGAGTAAATACAACCGGGTGACCAAGCGAGCTCGGTATCTGCATGAAAATCCTTCCTGTATGCTTTGTAACATTCTCCACCGCTACCTGCAGCAGGCCGACTACTCTGTTATAGAAGAGGCAACCATGGTCAGTGCACCACCTTACAGTCCGTTTCTCCACTGGGTCACTGTTTGAAAACCTGCCCTTAAAAAATCGAAGTAATGTCTCTGTTTAAATGGTCCGGATATTCTTGGCTCTCTTTCATGCTGCTGATAAATCCTTTTATTTGCTGCCATATATTTAGCGGGTTTCTCTTGTTTGTCACCCAGAATGATGGCGTTCCAGCACTTGTGACTCTGAAGAAGGGGCTCGTAGCCTTGGCCCGACAGTGGATGAAATTCATTGTGGTGACTCAGGGGTTCAAAGCTATTGGTCTGATGAGGCCCAACCAGCTGGCCAAACCCAAGGAGCCTCAGCAGAGTCTAGGTGACGCCACTTTGGGCCTGGACAATGGTGCCGCTCTGCAGAGTGACACCAGTGCTGATGGAGCCGAATTTGAATTTGACGCAGGTGGGAAAATTCATCTTTTAGTGTCTCACAACTGTTACTGCAGAGAGACCATAAAATCTTCTTTTGTTTATGAAAATACACAACTTGACACTTTGAGTGAAACAACTTGTTGTTACATGTATGATTCTACCAAAGTCACATGCTTCTTTTTGGAGTTTTATTTGATGTCATTGTTGTGAAGCCACAGTGAGTGAACACACCATGTTGCTGGAGGGAGCATGCAGCCGTCCTCCACCAAAAGACGCCAACTCTGGTCCCGTCAGTGGCGTGGAAATCATGAGAAAACTGTCAAAGTCCCACACACACAATGAGTCTGCTCTCAGGATAAAGGTAAATTGTTTCTGCCGTGAAGCCACGTTGAGTATTAAAGGCAACAGGAGCATTTATAACACATGCTCCAGAAAATATTCACACATTGTTGCACACTGCATACTAATGGAGATTCTGATGTGATGCACAGTATCGCCATGTTTTGTTCTACTTATTTGATCTCTGTTGTGTAATGTAAAATATATTAGCAGCAGTATAATGGCAGCTTTACTAAATCCAAGCAGCCCATATGGTTAAATCCAAAGCCCAATGATTAAATATTTACAGTGGTACAGGCTATTTCGTAGAAATTATCTAAGTTCACACGTTTCTGATTTATTTTCTTTGACCCAACCAGCAAGTCATAACAGGAAATTGCAACCTGTTGCAAGCATCTCTCAAATAACTATCTAATTTTAAAGGAAAGTCTCAAAAGAATTGAAAAACCACCCATCAGATTGAACAGATATGTTTGCTCAGCCTAACTTCTGTTGAGGTTGTTTGATTGGTTGTGTTTGAGGTTCTAACCTCCTCCTCATCACTATTTGCAATTGCGATACCCAGGGTTCTCATCCGTACCAATCCCTGAGCTACACCAGCGGTGACACGGCGGCAGATTCCCCTGCTCACGTGAGCCGTACAGGCCTGCCAGCTAAGGACAGTCCCAGGAAGGAGAGCCTTCTAAGCAATTTGACAGGCAGCTTTCGGAGCCTGCATAACCTGCTAGAGAGCATGCCTCAGAGGAACGAACCATCTGCCGCTGCAGCAGCAAAGAGCAGCTCGCTCACTCGCACAGGTACCTACTCACACCAGCGATGAGAACTGTGCCCTCAAAATGACGTTTTTCCCTGCCAGAGATAACATGTTGGCATGGGTACTCTGCTGTAATTAAATATTATTAGTTAGTTATAATGTTGCCTAATCATTGAAATAGAAATCTTTATAAAGAAACTATTGGCATTGCGGTTTATTGCCTTAAACCCCACCAACAAAACTGCTGAAAGCAACAGTGTGGATATGTAGGAAACCAAGAATCATTGCACAAAAACAGATTTCCCTAAACAAGGGTGACATCTACTGATCAGCCATGTGAATGACGGCTTTGTGGAGTTCTAACAACCTTCACGGTGATTGTCGGAAACCATCTTCTAACCCTAATCCAGCCCATAAAATTGGAAGCATGAAGATTGTGCAAACACTGTTTTTCTAAGAAGTCCCAAAATTGTTATTTCTATTCCAACCCTCAGCGGTGTGTTTTTCTATTATGCAAGATGACATCTACAGCTAATATGTTTGTGAGTTCTAAACATGTTCAGTGATGTAACATGTTTTGAATCTTTTTGTTCTGCACTTTAGGAAACAGCTTGGGGACAGACATGCTAACCGAGCACCCGCTGTTGTCAGAGCCTTCCTCTGTCAGCTTTTATAACTGGATGTCTAATGCAGTGGGCAACAGGACAGGAGCTGGTGCCCAGGACTCACCAGTGAATCGCTCCCAGCACAACAGCCTGCAGACAGGTCAGCATGGGCAGGCTTGGGGTCTTGTGTCCATTATTGCCCGTTTCCTGCTGCTGTTATAAGAAATTGAATTGATTTTCCTATCAGTGTTAGTGGAAGAGGGATCCAATTTATGTTTTTTATCGGAGTTTTTTGGTAAACAATTCTTTCTTTAATAAATGTTCCTTTTAAGTAAGCTTTCATGCCCAAAAGCAAAAGACTACAGGGAAATGTTCATGTAATGTTGCTGTTTTATTAGATTCACTGGATTCTCCTCTCAACTGTTACGACTACCATCAGCTACCAACAGTAAACAGCCCAGGAGGAGGTTAGGGATTGCCACTGAGTGTTGTGCTGATGTTTTTTATGAGTTCATTAGTTAGGTAATAAAAAAGTTAGTCATCCCACTTGTGTTTGTATAGTAGTCTCCAAAACCTTTACCTACAATATTTCCTGTGTTATTGGCTTTAGACATCCTATTACTCACCACTGTGTAGCCCTGTTGTGGAGCTAAAAGTATCTTCTAATTAAAATGTCTTCAGGCATAAATCAGTTTATGTCTGTACACATGATTTAAAAACCTATTTGAAAAAATCCAGTGTTTTGACCTACCTCAGAACTAACCTACTTCTTTACAATTGTGACACGTGCATCTAAAATCTGTATATTTCACAGCCAGTATTGCAGCTAACTGGAGTCGTAACAACAAGTAAAATTCTGCTCTGGTTTATTTGTTGTCTTTGTGTTCAGATGAGTGAGCTTTACATGTACTGTGGACTTATTAGTGTGGTTAATACCATTGGACCAAGTTTCATAGGATGTTTTGTTTGTGTTTAGATAAAATCCTTTATTAGTGTTAGCTTTGCTTCTTGCCATCACGTGTGTATTCTTAGACATCTTGCCACTAAGGTCACTTTTAGAATATGAGAATAAGGATAGTTTAAGTTGTCTAAAGGGAGTTGTCTATCAGGATTGGAACATATCTGAGCAAAGAAATAATGATCCAACAATAAAGCAATTTACTACATCCCTCGAAAGGTCCTATAAAAATACATTGTGTAATGTGAAAACTCCTGCTAAGTACTAAGAGGATGTTAAAAAGCAACAACACTGCAGTTTACCATATCCTAATGCTCTGTGCTGCTAATTTTCTATAACAAACACTATGGGTTTTTGCCGTTGTCCTCTAGAACTTTTGATACTTTAAAATTACCGTATTCACTTTAATAAAAAGATGTGTTGCTAATGCCGTTAAGTGATAGTACAGAAGGTAACTGGCTCCCTAATTGTTCTGTGTAAAATGGTGATTGCGCTACTGAGTTCCAGTGTTTCTCTTGCTCCAGGAGTACACTGCCGCTTTAGTAACACCTGGGGTCAATGTACCAATGTACCAATGTTCCCAAACCTCTCTTTTATATATTTAGGTGGACTGTGCAACCTACCCACAATTCCTTCTGCATCAGACTTTAACACCGTGCTGTCCAGTGACCAGAACACCCTGGATGGGACTCACTCCCAGCACTCCCAGCACAGCACCAGCCAAGACGACCTGGCCGACGCCGAGGAGGGCAACCAGTGTCCAGCTGCTGTTCAGTTGGCTGATGCTCAGGTGCTTTGGACACATCCTTCTACTTTCCCATAGCAAAACCACATCTAGATTCAATTTTTATTTTCATTTTTTGCATTTACTGCCTTGATATTTAGGTTGTTTTCAAGCCTTTGCTGAGTTACACTGGCATCCAGGCTCAAGACACGACCCCTCTCAGTTACAAGATGTATTTTGGGGAGCATCTGTCTTTTTCTGGCAACCTTGAGTGTCTCAGAGCTGACATTGTTGACTCGGACACCTCGAAAGAACGCAAGAATAAAAAGTCCAAGAGGTAAATCTATATAGACCTATAAAAAGTCTTATTAATACTAATAATATTTGCAATATTTTTTTCTTAATATATTTCAAGACAAGGCATGATGAACCTTCCTCCACTGGAGTTTAAGCCAGCTCTGCTCATCGAGACCTTCAGCCTGAATGCAGTGGTGATGGAGAAGTCAACCAGCACACCACAGGGCCCCACTGCAGCCCCTCTCTCCTTCCATGATCTCAATCGGCGCCACTACAACACCTTTCACTGTGATTTCACAATAGCCTGCCAAGCCATCAGCCAGCGTGTTGACATGGCTCTGGTGCGTCTCATCCACCAGTTCAGCACCATGATTGATGACATCAAGGCCACGCAGACGGACATCAAACTGAGCCGTTACACTGCTGGCTCGGCCTCCCCAACGCCCACATTCAAGGCTCGGCCGTACCGACACTTTAGGTCATCGGACTTTAGCCGCAGCTCTCGCAGTAGCCTCAATGGGGCAGGACGCAGTGCAACACATACACTTAGGAGTAAGAGAGGGATGGCAGGAGGAGCTGCCGTTGGTGGGGGCTTACCAGCTAATGGGCCTCCTACAGGTATGGACACCCTTGGGAGGAGAGAGCCTCGAGGACGCAGTTCTCTTGGAAGATCGGAGCGGCGCACTTCTAAGGTAAATGATATTCAGGGTGTACATATTCATCACATCAGAAAGTCTCATTAAAAGAGTTTCTGTTTACCACTCTCCCATGAAATTCACTTTTAAGAGGGTATGGACTGGTTTCTTTCAGTTATTCTTGCAAAGTTAAAAGCTATAGTGATTTTGCTTCCTATACACAAATGTTCTGGTATAAGGACCAAAACGTAACTAACCCCAAACTATGGTCATATTCCAAATATAGACCCTAGAGGGAGCCAACAGATCTGTTGTTAAAAATTAAGGTAGCTTTTACTGTTCACTTCTTGTTTGGAGTATTTCTGATCTTCTCACCCTTCAGTGTTTGCTCTGTTATCTCTACAGCCTCATTATGCAAAATGAGTTTTTAAACAGCTTCATGATAGACTTTGTTACACTTGTCACTTCAAGTGACTTAATTTATTGTATACCATCACCCCCTTCAGATATCGAGGAAAGGCTCCCGTGATGTGGCGGACCACATGGCCATCCAGATGGATGACTCTGACTCCATCACCGTGTCGGAGCAGAGCGAGCCATCAGCAGAATGTTGGCAGAACATGTACAAGCTGCTCAATTTCTACTCCCTCATCTCTGACCCCACCGGGATTCTGGAGAAGAGCTCCCCAGAGAACTGCCTGTCAGGTGCGCGTCAGCTTCGACACATTCTTTTTCATTTTCAGTTTTACCTGCAATTGTTTAAGCACTTACTGACACATTGCTTTATTTTTGCATTTTTATTTATACCTGCTTGATTTTTTTTTTAAAGTCCTTTAATCAGTCTCTCCTATTGTAATTTATATCTGCTTCTTAAACAGTTGGCACCTTATGCTAATATATGTACTGATGGTATAACAGCATTCCCGGAAAGAAATTATTTAGGTTTGTAGGTTGACGTAGTGACATAATCTGTTCTCTCCACAACCAGATAGCATTAATCATCTTCCTGCAATGGTTGACTGGGAATTTAAGTTTTACTGAACATCTCATGTTTCGTCGGTTTTTCCAGAAGGTGCCCACCGACCCTCCGAGCCACTCTGCAAGGTTATATTTGAGAATGAGCAGCAAGAGCCAGCCACGCCTAACAAACCCCTGGGAACAGGCGGACGACGGAGGAGCCTGGTGAGCTCAGAGCCACAGCACGTCACTCTCATAGTGTTCGGCATCGGCATGGTGAACCGCACTCATTTGGAGGCCGACATCGGTGGGCTGACCATGGAGGCAGAGCTGAAGAAGATCCATGGAAGCTTCACTCTGAAGGAGAAGATGAAAGGTAAGGCTGAGACTGAGCTCAAAATAGTAGATGCCGATGTTGTGTGATAGTTAAATATTCACTATTAGCAGCCTTTTTTTTGTTTTGTTTTGTTTTGTTTTTTTAAGAATATCTCGCTATGCTCACAAAAATCAAAATCATTAAGGAAAAAAACATCTCTTTACACAGATAGCATGTTTGTAACATGTACACATTTCAGAAGTTTTTGCCTCACTAATAACTGAACTTTATTTCTTATTCAAATAACGTGACATTTGGTCATGTAAAAACGTCCATTCTGTATCATCCGTTTGCAGACATCTTACACCAGAAAATGACTGAAACTTGTGCATCGGCTCACATCGGTGGAGTAAACATTGTTTTATTGGAAGGCATCACACCTGACATCCAGTATGTATAAATTCCTTTAAACTTTCTCATCCCTGATTAGGGAATGCTGATGACTGTTCCTTTGTTGATATTGTTATTATATAAGTTTTACTGTCAAATAATTGGTTATTGTTCAGTATTTCCCACCTTTAGCCTTATCTACATTATAGCAGGTATCACAAACTGACCTAAACTCTTTAAGTTTAAACTCTAAACTTTTTAAATTAAAGCAAAATTCCTCAATCTGTTCCTGCTTTCATGTAAATCACAATTGCAGAATCTTTCTTTTGAAACTCTAAAGACACAAGAGAAAAAAATAATAGACTTTTTGTAATTCTAACAAGTCTACTGTTTTTACTGCAGGCATTTTGCAGGTCTTCAAATGAAAGCCTCCTAATCTGTTTACAAGCCTTCCCCTTGTGCCTTTGGACAGGCTGATGTATTTCTGTGCTGCTTTGATTCAATTCAGAGTTTATAGCCCTCATTAAATGGAAAGCTGTTCTTTCCTTCTTATTCTATTCTATTCAACAGATGCACCCACTGTGAAAAGAAGAGAAACCTAATCCTATTCTCTCTCTCCGTGCACTACACCAAGGCCATGTGGCTATAAATTCGTATATGCCAAAAAAAACTTTGTACTCTGTTGTTTTTAGAGATGTGTAAAATTTCCAGGTATTTAAATGTAGGGAAAGAAAAGAATAGATTGCAGTCACTCTGCATATTTTCCTACTCACCTACAATGAACATATTGTGCAGACAAAGAGCGCTGATTAGATGATTACCCACTCTCACTCTAAAGCAAATGTAATGTGTTTAAGCGAGCTCGCTGCCACATTAACTGATTTGCAGCAGTTGTTTTCTGAGCTGTGGAAATGGTGTCTCGACTGTTTCAGAGTTTCTTCTGCTCTTCTTTTCTCACATTTCCTGTTTTGCTTTTCCAAATACTCTCGTAGACTGGAGGATTTTCCAACATCTCCCACCAGCACAGCTAAACAAGAGTTTCTGTATGTGGGCTCACGTGTATCACTGATTCAAAACTGCCCTGATTACACACCCTCCATTCATCCCGGTGGCCTGTCAATCATTTGTGCTTTCAGCCAACGTCATGGGCTCTGTCTGGTCTGATATTTTTGTGTAAAGCTACTTTTGCCAGTCTCAAATCCCCAAAATATTGTTAATGAATCTCAACTCTCTTACCAGTAGTTCTCTAAATGATCAGTCTAGTAAAGACCTAATATTTGGGTCAAATATTTTAACTTGCTGCATTCTTAAGTGATGTAGGAATGCAGAAAATATTTTCACCAGGCACAAGTGCAAAATATTTTTTGCATACTAAGAGGCCTTTAATTCATCTGTCGTGCAAAAGCATTGCGATTCATTCATAGTGTCACTGTTCCGAGTGCTCACCTGTACCCTGAAAAGTGGATTTGCATGGTGCTTCACTGTTTTACATCCATCCAGATAACCTCATCACATGAAGAAAATAAAAACAGGCCCATATTCATTATTTGGTTGCTCATAGTGTGTCTCTGTGTTTCAGAACGGTGGTAAAGTGCAACATTGCCAAGTCACAGGCCTTGTACAGCGCCCAGCGTGGACTTAAGACCAACAATGCAGCAGTCTTCAAAGTGGGAGCTATTGTGATTAACATTCCTCAGCATCCTGCCACATTACACAGCATGATGGTCCGAAGCTCCCACCAGCTCTCCAAACAAATCTCTGATCTCATCCGCCAACCATCCACTACGTGCGTCTGCTCATGCTTTCCATCTATTACCTGCTGCATAAAATTGACTCCGACCTGTAATGTTCTCTCTTTAAAACCTTTAATTGATTTATCCTGCACTTGCTAATTTTATCATCTTTTAATCCGCACTTGAAACACATCATTGACAGAAGTAACAGGATACTTCAGAACACCCTCACTGTTGTCAGGTACTGCCTCAAAATTGGTCTGTTTCCATGGTAATATTCAGAATTATGTTAATATATTTATAGAGCTTTAGGTGTGCTGGAGATATTAAAGAACCCTTCAGTAATTCAATGTTCACAGGCACACGAGGCAGTATCTGCATATCACAATACCACACATACACACTTTTGGGTGTATAATTCTGTTTATGAATGTCATTTTGCATTTTTCCTGCAGTCACCCTCCTAACAGAGAAGACACCCCCACTCCACAACCCTCTGACAAAGCGTCCAGCATCAATCAGACTCCTGTAGAAGCCAATGAGTTTCCTCAGCTCCCTGAAGGCTTAGAGAAGAAGCCTATTGTCCTTAAGTTTAGTGCTGTGATGGATGGCATCACCATTGGGGCTGCCCTGCTGCCATCACTGAAGGCTGAGTACAAAATGGGCCGTATGAAGAGCCACGGCATGACAGGTGAGTGCCAGAAGAGAGTTGATGCAAAGTTCCATCATTTTGCATTATGATTTACCAGTTTGCAGTTTTATTTCTACATATTACACCTTTTGTGATGGTTCATCAAAATGTCTCCCTGTCGACATAAAGGCAGGCACCAAAGTTTAAAAGGAATAACTCATTGCTTATTTTATCCCCCTTCTTTTGTGTTTAGGGGCACAAACCAGTTTTACTTTTGAGCTGCCGAACCACAAGCTTTGTTTTCAGTCAAAGGTGTCCCCAGTGGACATGTCAACCATGCCGCCATCGGCTAGCCTCACCCTGCCTCCGGTCACCATGTCAGGAGAGTACATCATGGAGGATCACGAGAGTCACTCGGATCAGGGTTGGGCTCCTGATGATTTTCTAGCTAAACCAGGAAACTACCTTCAAGGCAACTACCTGCGCTGTGTTGCCGAGGTACCGACTGCACGTTCAACAGCGGATTGAATCAGGAAACTAGCCACCTTTAACTGTTTCCTTCCTTTGTGCAGATTGGGTCATTTGAGCACAACCTTACCACAGACCTGCTGAACCACCTGGTCTTCCTACAGAAGGTTTTCATGAAGGAGGTCAATGAGGTCATTCAGAAGGTCTCAGGTAATGTGCAAGCTCATACTCAGCATTAGTACACTGAAAAAGAGTAATACATGGGGCCACTAAGTGATCAAATATTTTTTTCTATGGATATATATTTGGTTAGTGGCAGGAGGTTAGATATATTCTTTAATTATTGCAGTTCTCAAAGTGCAGCTTTCCTCTCTTTCTCTGCAGGAGGAGAGCAGCCCATCCCTTTGTGGAATGAGCATGACACCTCCGCTGATCCAGAAAAGCCCAAGATACTGCTTTATTCCCTCAGCCTAATGTTCAAGGTATGACATGGGTATATTTTTAGACATGGAAATCACATGAAGAGCCCAGAATTTGATCCAAATAAATCCAACCTTGAGGCTGTTCTGAATGTCGGTCTTATTCACAGGGAATCCAGATGACAGCCACCACCCCATCAATGCGGGCTGTACGCTTTGAGACGGGCCTGATAGAGCTGGAGCTGTCCAACAGAATTCAGTGCAAGACTCAGCCTGGTGGCAGCAGCAGCTACCTCAAGCTCTTTGGCAAATGTCAAGTGGATCTCAACTTGGCTCTTGGGCAAATCGTCAAACACCAGGTACAACAAAAAAAAAATGAGATACCGTAATTTATGGTGTATAAGCCGCTACTTTTTTCCCAATGCGTGGAACCCTGCGGCTTATAGATGTCGGTGTGGCTTTTTTTATGTTTTACCCACCCGCTCATGAGCTTCATAATGACAAAACACGTCATACAAAAAAATTACAGAGCAGGTCACAGTGGGCCAGGCAAACGCACTTACAAATCGGTACAGTAAATTTTTTAGATCCTTAATTTAGCTCTTTAGAAATGAAATGCACACACTATAATAACAACAAACGAAGAAATGCATTTGATGCAGTTTTCAAGTTAAACAGGATTGATCTGGCTATACCAGAAGTAAATAGAGCTGCCAGACGTAAGCTTGGCATTAATGAATCGATGGTAAAACGTTGGAGACGGCAGCGCGAAGAACTGTCTAAATGCAAAAAAAACCCGACAAAAGCTTTCCAAAGGAAAAACAATGCCAGTTGCCCAACCTTGAAAATGGTCTTGAAGACTTGGTAAACACACAAAGAGCAGACGCCGGAGGGATTTTCACCCTGCAGATCCAAATGAAAGCCAAAAGCCACAGTTTCCAGTTTGCAAAACATTCCTCGTAGTCTATGCATTTGTGGCAACTCACTGGTACGTATTTAACGGTAATTAAAACTAGTTTGTCTGTAATGTCTTTCTGTGTAAATCAATGTTAGGATTCTTTATAGTGGACAGGCTTTGAGAAAACAAGATGGGCCAGTTCAAATGATGTAATATATGTAAAGTGCTTCAGAGCCGTCTGAGGGAGACACCTGTGGCTTATAGTCGAGTGCGGCTTATAAGTCAAAAGTCAATCGTTACCTACCATAATTATCTGTGCGGCCTATATTTAGGTGCACTTTATACACCAGAAATTACTGTACTTAGCTTTTCTGTTGCTCCATTAAAATGATTTTTGAAACCGATGTCTTTCCTGTTTTGTTGCAGGTGTACGAAGAAGCCGGCTCAGATTTCCACCAGGTAGCATATTTCCGAACACGAATTGGTCTGCGAAACGCTCTGCAGGAGGAGATCAGTGGATCTTCAGACAAGGAGGCTGTTCTCATCACACTCAACAGGCCAATCGTGTTTGCCCAACCAGTAGCCTTTGACAGAGGTTAATCTTTCATCTTTTTCCCCACCTGGCATTTCGTTCCATCTTTCTTTCTTTTTTTGTGTTAACTTTACCCTGAGACAACCGATATGTCCCGCAAATTTTTAACTTGTTCCCATTACCTCCGTGAGGTAAATTGACATTTTTTATGCATGTCCTGTTGCCAACCTGCAGCTGTGCTGTTCTGGCTGAATTACAAGGCTGCTTATGACAACTGGAATGAACAGCGCTTGGCCCTCAACAAGGATATCCATATGGCCACAAAAGAGGTGGTGGACAAGCTGCCAGGCATCCAGCAGACCTCAGCGCAGGCCTTCAGCACCCTCTTCCTGCAACTGACTGTCAATGACCTGGGCATCTGCCTCCCAATAACCAGCACAACCCAGGTAACCTGCTGTGCCACTCAGCACCTTTTCTTGTTTTTATAGTAACATTCAATGTAGCTGATACAGATGGTTTAATTAGCTAATTTTTGGTATTGATATTTTTGTTTGAGTTTTATTTATGGTAAAGTGCTGTGAAAATGAAGTACGTTCAGAGAGATAAGATCTGCCGGCTGCAATGTCACACATGTTTTCATAGAAAGGACAAGTACCGGTTACAGAGAGCAACAATCCTGAAGCTGGGACCAGCACATCAGTAAAGCAGAGCAAAAATGCTGGAAAAGTAATCCACAAATAATTACATCATTTGTGGTGGCTTGTGGTGGGACTCTGACTTCCTATGATCAGCATTCCTCATTAATACAATGTCTGCGACTGTTAATTCAACTTAAAATGGCACCGGGTTTAACAGTAAGATGCCGTGAAGCAGAAAAAAACGACTACCTGCTTGCCTAATGCCATATGTTGTGGTGTTTTGGATGTGATGACTGCGCACTAGTTATGCCAGTTAAGAACCAAGTTAACACTAAAATGTGTTCATGCCTAATCTTTTGTTCTGAAAAATTCATGCATCATCTAATTTCACAGATAAAAAATGCCTAGGACATATTACATGAAACTCTGTAGGAATCACTTTAAAATTATAATTTAAATGTAAGTAATGGGCTTAGCAAGAGGTCAGCTCTCTTGCTCTTAGTGTGTATCTTACTTTATGATCAGATTTCTGTTGTAGAACAATTCAGAATTCAGACAGTAATTCAGTTAATTATGGGCATTTTTAGCTTCTACCATCAGTATCAGTTTCATTAATCATGGTAACAATACACTCGTGATTTATTCTCATGTACTGTTGCAGTTAGGGCTGTGTTAAAATTATTGTTTGTTCACAGAGATGTGCATTACATTAAGCAATATGAAGAATATTAATGCTGTATGAAAATCTATCCAGTGGTAGATTTTAATATCTGATATGTCAGACATAAGCACTTATAGCATATAAATAATGGCTGGCGACTTATTGTGTCCATTCAATCACAGCCCTAATTGTAAATTATGGTGTATTGTGGAGAATGGTGTGTTACAACAAGCTCCTGCTGCTTCTAACATACAAACAGATATGTGTAGTTTTGTTTTTTCCTTCCCTTTTATACGTGTCTCATGTCCCCCGTTTCCATACCCATCTGTCAGGCCAACCACAGCATAGATTTTGACACTGGCTCAGCCCTGGTCCTGACCATCGAAAGCACGCTGATCACCGCCTGCTCCTCTGAGTCTTTGGTAAGCAAAGGTCACTTCAAGAACTTCTGCATTCGCTTCGCAGAAGGTTTTGAAACATCGTGGGATGACTGGAAGCCCGAAGTCCGGGGGGATCTAGTCATGAATGCTTGTAAGTGGAACATATTTTGGATTTTTTCATGAGTATGTTTTCAAGCATGATAAAAGTTCCTCATCGCTCATTACCAGTGCTTGAGAGACACCTTAAAAAAACATAGAAACATTTGTAACCATAAACTTCGCCGCAGCTGAAAAAAGCTGTGAGTTGTAAACTTTTTAAGCAGTGACTGAATTACTGATTGGTTGTTGCCTACATGGTCTGTATACAGGTGTTGTCCCTGATGGTACATACGAAGTATGTTCAAGGACTACTGGGCAACCATCTGCAGGCAGGTTCTTTCAACTACTATCCATAAATTGTGACTGCACAGTTATCAAACCACAACTGTGTGACCCTGTTGTTTTGGTTTTTTTTTACTTTATTTTTATTTTTTTCCATCTTTTGCCTGGGTTATTGATTAAAATGAACACAGAGAGCAGTAGTGCTGGTACCTGGACTCTGAATGTGCTCTGGAAAATGTGTGGTATCGACGTACATATGGATCCCAACATCGGTAAGCGACTCAACGCACTGGGCAACACACTGACCTCACTGACGGGCGAGGAGGACATTGACGACATAGCGGACCTGAACTCCGTCAACATGGCAGACCTCTCAGATGAAGATGAACCTGACACCATGTCACCCACCATCCATATGGTCAGTCATCATCAACTTCTGTTATCTTTTTGTTCTTACAACAGCTTTTTTTTGCCCTAAAGTATGATAAAGTGCAATTATATCGTTTTCAAATATGAACACCTACATAAAACACAAGATTTTAACCTTGCTGATCTTCATGCGAAT
>CAAE01012030.1:168218-196327 GCA_000180735.1 Tetraodon nigroviridis
CGACTCACGGTTTATTTCCCTTGACATTTGACGTCAGTCATCACTTCTTCCTCAGCAGCCATGTGTCCCTACCATTGTTTACAGAGTCCAGAGACCACGTTCAGCCCTCGGCTGACCTTAAGGAAACGTCTGGTAAGCCACATCCTGGGTCTGAGCCCCAGGCCTCAGAGTGTGATTGTCCCAGTTGACTACTCTGACTGTGAATCGCCTGTCCTCCGAGCAGGCAGTGCCAGGGTCCAAAGATCCCTCTCCTGGGCTTGTGTATGTAGCGTCCAACAGCGTGATGGCTCCTCTTTTGCTGGAAATTAAAAAAGTGGTGTTACATCTCGCTCACTGGCAGTTATCAGATGGTTTAAAATGCTGAGCAGCGCTTTTTATGCTTTGAATAAAAAAGTAAAATAGCCTGATAAAGTGTTGCTTAGCATTTGCTTTCACTGCCCTCATCATTAAACCTCAGTGGTGGATGAAATACAAATCATGCAGCACAGCTCTCAGTGGTAACAAGGCTTCGGTGGTGGTGTCCTATGATTTGCGACATTTAATAATCTGGTGTTTGGTCTGTTTTACACAATCTGTTCTGACTGAATCACGATAACTTACTTTTAATCAGACAACATTTTTATTAACAGCTGCCTTGGAGAAATTCCACTGCAATATTTCTCGGGTTTAATCAGCGGTTATTCATCTTAGTTTTACCTGATAAATGTTTTAAGGTTTCTTTTATTGTTTTGATTGAACAGGAGACCACTGACCCCAGACGGCAGATGGGGATGGGGAACCAGGTGATTGATGGCCGTGGGAGAAAGTTAAGCAAGAGGGTGGTAGACATCAGAGAGCTGAACGAACAGGCCAAAGTTATCGATGACCTCAAGTAAGATTTTTGCCTAGAAACTGATTTACTTCTTAAATGTGTCATTTTAAAAAGTTGTCCTTCTTTTCTTTGACTGAAGGAAACTGGGAGCCAGTGAAGGCACAATTAACCAGGAGATTCAGCGGTATCAGCAACTAGAATCTGTGGCCGTCAACGACATCCGGAGAGATGTTCGGAAGAAACTGCGTCGCTCCAGCATGAGAGTCAGTGAACTTTTTATCCTTTACTTTTTAACTTTTAGGTGTCCTGCAGTGGTAAAAAAGGTTTCTATTTCTTTATTTTAATAAAACGCTATTCATTTCTTTGTTAAACTGAAAGTGGCAATCTTTTTTTAAATTGTGCCATATTTGTGATACTTGTTTCTTTACATCTTTTTCCTCTTTAGGCTGCCTCTCTGAAAGATAAGTGGGGTCTTGGCTACAAACCTAGCTACAACCGTTCCAAAAGCATCTCAGCAGCGGCAGGACGACCTCCTCTGAAAAGGATGGATAGGCAGAGGGTAAAGAAAAATACTGTATATAAAATAATGACTTTCAGAGAGATTCCTTTTCCTGGTATCATTATTATGGAAATTACACTGTTAAGAGCTCTTTTTGATGTATTTACTGGATAGCAGGTTTAGATTGTCTGATGTTTTCCAAGCACGTTTCTGATTGCTTTTTAGCTGGTGAATTGCAAATTGAAGTGTAGCATGGAATAGAAAATGTGCTCATCTACTGCAATTTGTTTAATGTAATTATGCAGATAACTCAATGTTGTACCATCATACTTTTTAAAAAATGTAATTTTTTTTCTCATTTTCATACCTTTTTCCGAATATGATATTACTGTATTCATAGTTCTAGAATGGGAGATGTGGAAGATTTTCCTGACATGCGTGTTGATGCGGCTTCGCCTGGACCTCGGGTCACCTTTAACATCCAAGACACGGTAAAATATATATACATTCATTGCGTCCTATATGCTACTCCTTTTCTGTTTCAGAAGTGGCACTACATTTTTTTAACAATGATAGTGGGAGCTACAACATCCTCTCACCTTCCATTTCCATCTGTTAGTGTAATTTCTGTCTGAACAGCAAGAATCATCCTATGTATAGGGACATTAGGCCATGTCATCCTAAAGTAGAACTCAAGCTGTGTTTATTAGGTTATTTTCTTATATAAGCTTATTTTTAATTGACTCTTTTGTCTAATTGAAGACAAACAATCAGGCCTTGGAAACTACTTTCGCGTCTGTCAGTCCTGGAGAGGTGTTCAAGGTATTTGGTTCTGGCAAATCAATTAAACATAACCAACACAATAATTTTCTTCACTTCTGTAATGTGACCATGGGGGTACTGATGATTATGCAAAATCAAAACAGGATGACGGATATATTATACTAATATATGTCTTATATATTTACCCCAACTGTGTTCACATTTACCAGAATATCCCAAAAGCCCACCTTAAAGGAGCTCTCTGTAGAGAGCTTTCTTTGTGTGTTTGTGCTCCCGACCTAGAATTACTACTCTGCACCCTGAGAAAAGTCATAAAATATGTTTATAGTTGAAGCATTCCTAAATGAAATATTCTCATCCTGTTTTGATGCTGCATTAAAATTCAAATCAACATTTCTTTACTGTCTTTGCTGCCTTCTAACGACTTTGCGTGGTTTGCCTCAGAACTGCTGTTGTTAATCACAGCTGTCATTTCTATAAGAGCATTTCTGAGCTCCTTTCAGAATTCTGTATTGATGTCAACTCATAAATAAGTAAAATTAGAGAAACTGTAAATATTTAAATGTTGTGAAAACACACATGCAAGTTTTAACCAGACAACAAATATGTAGGGGGAAAAAAAACCCTTTTATTGTAATTCTTTAAAATTGTGTAAAACCTGCTGAACCATGTCCAAAACGGAATTAAACAGGCGCTTTACAACAGCCCGTCAGTAATCAAAGTCTTTGTCTCGAAAAGCTTTTCTTATTATAGAAATTAGAATCTGTGATGCTAAGAGCTGTTTCTTTATAAAAATGGGACTGAGTGAGGACCCCCTAATAAAAAGAATTCCTACAGGCTTTATCTAAATTACCGTCATGCACAGTAAGCAGCTGTTTTCAGCTCTGTTATTGATGTTCAGCAGCAGTCAGACTCTGTCAATGAAAACTGGTCTTATCTGTCTGGCCATATTGTTCACAGTTGGAATTTCCTTTACACCTGTCTCTATGGATACTAGCCTTGGGCATTTTAACACTGTCATTTTCAGGAGTGTGCTTCCCCTTTGGTGGCAGCGTGCTGCATTGTCCTCTATCTTTCATCTTTGTCTCATGCTGGCTCTCTTTGATTTCTCCTCCCAGTGCATGAACTCTCAGCGGGGCTGAATGTGTTCCATGACTAGACAGTTGTGCCACCAGTGCTCCTGTCAACAGAACACTGTCATGAAATTTGTCCAGTTGTGTGAATGTTTCTTCTCTGTCATTCTCTGAAGTTCCCTGAGGAGACAGAGGTGGACCTGTTGTCCGTCACCACCGATGAACCATCCCATCACTACCATCCTCATTCTCCATCTGTTCTCGAGGGCCAGCACGCGGCTCTCACTGCCCCTGTCACCCCTGCTGTCTTCTCACCTCTACCTCCCTTCCAGCACGATGACATGCGGCGCGATGACCTGTCCTCTTCCTCCTCTGAAGACTCTGAAAAGGAGGATGAGTTTGAACGTGAACGACCTTCCAGCTACAGAAGGCCTTTGTGAGTCTGTGATGCTATTTTGGACAATATAAGCATTGTCATACCAAGAGAAAAGTAATGCTAAATATGAGAGTCTGCAAGATTGTTTTCTACAGTGCCTATTAAGGAAAACTCTTCATCACAACATATGCAACATAGTTGTAGCAAAACATCTGACAGCCTCAGGTTCTCGCCCACGTGTCTGTTTTGCCACCTTGAACAACTTTTTTTAAGACATCAAGCTTGCTGTCTGCTTTGCTAACAAGGGTAGGGCATTTTTATTCAATAAGTAAATGTAGATTACATATTTTCTCCTTAGCCAAGCATCCCACAAGAAGTCCTCTGGGTTTTCTGCTGTGAGTCAGCTGTTCAGTGAACGCTGGCCAAGCACACCGGCAAGCCGTGGCTTCAGTGGCCCAGCGACTGAAAGAAACATTGACTTTGAGCTGGACATCCGCGTGGAGATTGACAGCGGGAAATGTGTCCTTCACCCTACCACTCAGCAAGTGGAGCATGAGGACATTTCCCTACGGAGGTACATGAAGGTTTTTTTCCATAACTACCGTGGAATAATGTTTTCTGAAATATCAAAATTTTGAATCAAATGCTACATCGTAAATTTCACAACATGGATAAACAAACAACACTAAAGCTTCCACAATCAAGTTGCTTAAGAGAAAAAAAGCATCAGCAAACCTTATTGTGCCAATACTTTTCCCTGTGGGTTTCACAGGAGCTGCGAGCGCAGCCTCAGGAGTCTTGACCAGGAGTCTCCTCCCAAGAAGAAGAAACTACAACCAACCTACACCTCCACCACCCATCTGCTAGCTGGCAAGAAATGCCCCTCTTCTCTGCAGACCAAATCTAACGACCTGGAGACAACAGTTTTCTACATTCCAGGAGTGGACGTAAAGGTAAGCTTCTGTGACTAAACCATCGATGGAAAAAAAAAAAAAAAATGAAATCACTGATTTTCTTTTTTTTTTTTTTTTTAACCCTCCCCAGTTGCACTACAATTCAAAGACACTGAAGACAGAGTCGCCCAACACCTCACGTGGATCCTCACTCCCTCGCACCTTCTCCAAAGAATCCAAGCTGTATGGTATGAAAGATAGCAGCCCTCCCATCCCTCCCAATGCTGCCCAAAGCAAGACTAACTCGCTCCTACCTCCCCCGCCCCCACCTATTCCATCAGGTACCAAGCATTCCCTCATGTTGACTTGCATGCCCTGTAATCACCACACTTGTGCATAACTACACCCTTTATGATTTACATCAAGACTTGAAGCTACAACATGAAATGCATGCAATATCATCGCCTTGAAGCATTTGAGAAGAGGGATTCTGTAATGGTTTTATGGTTGCGTGTGATATATCATGGCATACGCAAGAAAAAATGTTATTAAGAGATGATTTGTAGGTATGTTATTGACATACGTTGAAGACTGTGGGTGATTTAATCTTTGCATGTGTCTATGCAGCCAAAGGCAAAGGAAGTGGAGGAGTGAAAACAGCAAAGCTGTACGCCTGGGTTGCACTTCAGACTCTACCGGAGGAGATGGTCATTAGTCCCTGTCTGTTAGACTTCCTGGAAAAAGCGCTGGAGACCATTCCTATCACTCCTGTGGAAAGGAATTACACTGGTGTGTTTTACCCAAGCCAAGTCTCAGCATCTTATAGCAGCCTCCTATTTCTTGTATTTAAAACAAAATGTTTGTCTTGTCTCCTCCTCAGCATTGGCTTCCCACGAGGATGACATGGGTCAGTTTGATGCAGAACAGCTGGAGGAATCCACCACTTCTCTGGTCTCCTCCTCAACATCTGCCTACTCTTCCTTTCCTGTGGATGTGGTTGTCTACGTCAGAGTTCAGGTATTTACCACAGTTCCATTTTTAAACCCCGTGGATATAATAACTGTATAGTTGTCTTGAAGCCAGTCAGCTTCAATAGGTCAGGTTTCAGGTTCACTCTGTTTTTTGTTTTTTTTTTGGTTTCCTTAGCCCTCTCAGATCCGCTTCAGCTGTCTGCCGATGTCCAGAGTGGAGTGTATGCTCAAGCTTCCCTCTTTGGACCTGGTCTTCTCTTCTAACCGCGGAGAACGGGAGAACCCTGCAGGAGCCCACCCATCTGATGTGTCTCACCCATCATCTTCTACCCCACCCGGGCAGCACATTCCCAAAACGCTTCCCAGTAAAGGTCTGCAAAATCGTGCTGTAGATGTGAAAATCCTTACAATGCAGCTCTGCTCGCTGAATAAATTAAAGCATTCTGTATTTTGCACTTCTGCCTGTCTTTGTGGTATATTATGTTGTACCTTGATCTAGGTTATTTGATTTGCTCAATTTACAGTAAATATGCCGCTAATGAATGAGTTTCTAGCAGTGTTTTGGTATATATTAATCAATTCCTATCAATCTGACTGACCCCTCCTCTGCTTCCTTCCAGCGTCCCCTTTGCTAGGGAGCCCCCTCAGCAGAAGCCGACACAGCAGCAGCCAGTCTGACCTCACGGGCCCCCCTAGTGTCTCCTCAGGCCTTAGCTTCACAGCGTGCATGTCAGACTTTTCCCTCTATGTTTTTCACCCATATGGTGCTGGGAAACAGAAGTCTGCAGTCACAGGCCTCCCTCCTGGCTCTGGGCCATTAGGTATGCGAAGAAGAAAGCAAATGTTTAAGCTGTCCATTTCTTTAGACTGTGCTCACAATTACGACGTTTCTTCTTCATTACAGTGGACGAGGAACCATCTTCAGTTACAGGAAGAAAAGACTCTCTGAGCATCAACCTGGAGTTTGTGAAAGTCAGCTTGTCCAGGATGAGACGCAGTGGTGGCCCCACTTTTACTGAGAGCTTTATTCCTGCCAAAGGTGGCAAGATAGACACCACTCTCATCAATATCTCAGGTATGAAATCTTTTTGTGAGAGGTAGATCAGCAGGTCTTACATATAAATGAAAATATCTGAGATATTCAGCTTGTCCATGAGACACAGAAAATCTCGCTTGAAAGAATTTTACAGGCTTAGTATCCACCTGCAATAAAAAAATAACCCTGTTAAGATTTTAAAAAAGTCTTTTTTATTTTATGCTTTTTCATTGGATGAAGACAATTTTCCTAGATGCCTGAGGTGGAAACAATAGATGCAAGCGCGAGCAGATGTGACATGTTTTTCAGCACAGTCTTGGGGTTTGAAATATAAGCACGGCAGTAAGTTTGTGAGGCAGCAAATAGGACATTTTACCGATGTAGAAATGGGGCTGGGGATTGTGATTTATGAAAAATGTACCTTTTCAATCTTCCTCAGGATGCGCTTGTTTCCCCCTGAAGAGCTGTTTTTAGAGATTCACTCTAATAATATATTTGCACTGTGAAGCCAGCCCTTTGAAAGGTGTTTTATTTTTTACATGAACAAGTGTATTACTCTTCCCTCAGCTGTTTGTGACATTGGTTCGGCTTCTTTTAAATATGACATGAGACGGCTGAGCGAGATCCTGGCCTTCCCCAGAGCCTGGTACCGCCGGAGCATCGCCAGGCGCCTTTTCCTGGGAGACCAGACGATCAACCTTCCAGGTGCCTGGCTGAAAAAGCCTTTGCTTTAATGTGTTTGACTAGTTTGATTTGAACAAACTTTAACGTTTTGGCGGTTTTCTTTCATGAGATAGTGACCTGAGCTTTTTCTTTGTGTACAAACGTTTGTTAAAA
Organism: Tetraodon nigroviridis; assembly: GCA_000180735.1. Lineage (NCBI taxonomy): Eukaryota > Metazoa > Chordata > Actinopteri > Tetraodontiformes > Tetraodontidae > Tetraodon > Tetraodon nigroviridis. The sequence goes on from CAAE01012030.1 coordinate 175,498, forward strand.
GTGAATTATTACTGGTGTTCCAACTTATGAAACAAACATGGTTTTAACAATGCTTTTAGAAGAATTCAGAAAGAACCCAATCTGGGCAACAAGTAATCTGTATTATAAATAGTCTCTTTATTGTTGACTCTTTTTTTAGTGTGATAGATGAATAAAAATGTTCTAATTAAGAAGGGTTTGGGTTAATTGCTTAGCTAATTATTTTTCATCAGTTTCGTGTTGGTGTTTTTTTTTTTAATTAATTATTGATTTAGATAAGTTTGAATGCTGTATGTTATTCAAAACATAATTTATTTGAAATTTCAGCCTTTTTATCCTGATTTGTAATCATTATCTTATCTCTAGTACATTTTTCTAGCAGCCCATGTCTTGGACCGTCCATCACACAGCAGTTCCTCGTACTTGTCCATGTTGGCATTTTAAAGACTGTCCCTAATGTAACTCTCTCAACCTCGATCTTTCTACAGCCTCTGGTCCAGCCACCCCTGACTCTGCAGAAAACGTCACCCAACATCTGTCCCCTGAGTCCACCCGGAAAGCCTACTGGAGGACATGGGACGGCAGCACCGGGACGCAGCACATACCTCAGTCCCCCAATGTCTTCTCAGACCACCTGACGGGAAGCAACATGTCCCCAAGTAGTCTGGGTCATCTCAAGTCTCCAGCACCTGGACGCACCAGGAGCGTGTCAGATTCCTCCGCCCCCAGGAGAGGTAAAATCATTAAGACATGAAACCTTAGTAAAGCAGAGCTGTTGATGCAAAACAGAAGACACGTGCGCATTTGTGTTGGTTATGCCAAGATCACATTAAGAAATATTCAAATTATACTATCACATTTGCTGAGAGTGAGCTTGGCTGTAGTGGCATCAGTTTCTGCAGCTGCGACTCGTCTGCACCAAGGTTCACCCTGCTGTCCTTTCAGAGATGTGCTTCTGCATATCTAGAGACACACGGTCAGTGTTGTGATTGCAGACAAAGTGCATCCGTTAAATAGTTTCTGGAATAGGGTGCATATTTATTGAACATTACACTTCTGCACTCAGGTGGCATTTTCAAATGTCTTTCACTGTGACATTTAGATAGAATAAAATGGATTAGAAATACATTTATTTATCCCAGACATTGGAAATTCACACGTTACAGCAGCAACTGTCAGCAATAACTACAATAGTATTTACTGCAGGATATTGACAGCAAGAGTCAGTTGTCCTTGTGTATGTGTTGTGTAAGATGCAAATGGTCTGTATATACCCATCACCTTTTTTTTTACCTATTCTTGTATGATGCAGAAATCTGAAAAACTGACCTTAACTCCATGTTAATGTTTATGCTCTTGTTCCTTTTCTTCTAGATTCCGTGACAAAGACGTCAACTCCCTCTTGCAGTAAGAATGGCAAAACAGCCGGTCAGCAGGGGGCCCCATGGGAGACTCTGGTGGTGTTTGCCATCAACCTAAAACAGCTCACGGTCCAAATGAACATGAGCAACGTCATGGGAAACAATACGTAAGTGCTCAGTGTTTCGTAACACTTTGCAGCTGCAGTCCTGATATCTCATGCAAAGACTTTTGCGTTGGAACACGAAGCTGTAGAGATAATTTGACATTAGGGCCAAACCTTATAAGTACAAACATCGCAGAAGGCAAAGGTAATTTATTATTTACCTGTCCTGTGAGTGGGGTAGTTGGTTTTATCCTAGTGTGACTAAAATGCCTTTATTGCATTGCTGCAGATATACCCTTACTGAATTATGGAATATCTTTTTATACGATGTGCTGAAATTATGGATTTGAAGGAATTACAGGGAGTCTGTGCTAGTATCTCTCTGTTCTGCTGCATTGTTGTCTGCATATTCTACGCAGTTGCACAACAGCAAACGAAATGTAAAAAAAATGAGGCAATAACAGCCAATACGGGCTAAGACAATCTAATTGTCTTTTTGCTATAACATCGTATTAAAATGTTTAACTTTTTGTCATAGGGAGAATAAAATTAGCTGGGATGATGAAGTGCTACAGTAAGACACATCAGCGTTTGGAACTTATGGGGTGGTCAATAAAAGTGAATTTCCAGTTATTACTTCTACCTTTTTCCAATAAATGCCTTGGGTTTTTTTTATTTTGATGTTGTTTATTACTGTCCCTGCAAAAAATGTAATTACCTAATGCCATTGTTAATATTTATAACCAGGCGTTGGACTCTTTTTCACCCGCTGGGCCTGTGGTCCTACACATCCTCTGAGTGTACAATAAAAGTGGACAATGGGAAAAAATATAGTTTTTACTGAGCTGATACGAGTCACATTTTATCCTACTGATCGTAAAATGACCAATGAATGTATGCGGAAGCTGTTATTGATTATATTGTTTATCAAAAGCCATCAGATGAATCTCATGTATGCTGGTGTTTGTCATCCCCTTTATTGACTATGGCTAACCTAGCTGTGGGGCAGAATTTGAAATGTGAATCAGTGGAAAAACAAAGCCCCAAGGCACTTCTGTTTTTAAGTTTTAAAGCCTGGAAAACATCTTCTGCTCTGGAAGTGTTTAGGCTGAGCAATACACACTGCCTGCCCCACAGAGTAAATTATTTAGAGATTCAGAATATTGTTCTGGTCCCCGAACATATAAAGATGGCAGGAGTCTTTGTCAGAGGCAGCGATTGTAATCGCAGTGAAGGTCAAAATAACCTGAAACAGTTAGTTTGTTAGTGCAAATGTTTTACATGATTAACACGCTCTGTGATTTTACTTTTAGCTGCTTTTAAACTCATATTCCTGTTTTTCGCTTACCTGTGTTTATTCCTGGGAAAACCTTCACAATGAGAGTCATTTATGTTTCATAGAGAGCGCTCCTGCATTATTCAGCAGCGTTTCACTCCAGCTTTTCTCTTCCCCGCAGCTGGACGACCAGCGGCCTCAAGAGTCAGGGCCGACTGTCTGTGGGAAGCAACCGCGACCGGGAGATCAGCATGTCAGTGGGCCTCGGCCGCTCCAAGCTGGACTCCAAGGGGGGGGTGGTGGGTGGCAACATAGATGTCAACACCTTGGAGATGGTCTGTAAGTAAACAAGCCTTTTGTTTTTCCATCTCATTAGCGGCTTGTGGTGTGAGCTGACTTTGTCCGAGGACGAACCCGAGTTTCCACCTCCAACACGAGCCTGGAAACAAAGAATTCTCGCTTGTGTCTGTTTCACAGCCCACATCTCCGAGCACCCCAATCAACAACCGAGCCACAAGATCCAGATCACCATGGGCTCCACGGAAGCCCGCGTGGACTACATGGGCTCCAGCATTCTCATGGGAGTTTTCAGCAACGCTGACCTGCAGCTGCAGGACGAATGGAAGGTCAACTTGTGCACGGTGGATACCAGCCTATCAGAGAAAAGGTGTGCGATGATGTCGGCAGAAGCTTATCTTGCAGCGCTGCTCGACATGCTGACTGCATAGACGTAGCAGATGCGGTGATGTTTCCTTCCATCTGCTTTGGATTCTTCATCTCAATCATCTTATTCTTCACTCTCCACGCCCTTCACCTTTTTTCCCTTTTCATTTCTTCTCCCCAGTGAGATCTTCGTCCACGGGGACCTGCAGTGGGATGTTTTTCAGGTGATCATTTCGCGCTCCACCACGCCAGACCTCATCAAGATCGGCATGAAGCTGCAGGAGTTTTTCACTCAGCAATTCGACACCAGCAAGCGAGCTCTTTCCACCTGGGGTCCTGGCCCATACCTGCCTCCTAAAACCCCCCTCATCAACCCCGAGAAAGGAGCTGCAGAGCTCTGTAAGCAAGAGTATTCCTGTTCTGCTTCTGTGTGAGGAAAGAAATGAGTCACCGGGTGAAGGCAGTGAAATGATTTGTAATTCTAATAAAGAGAAATTGTCGACGGCTTTTTCTCCCAGGTTAAGGCGGCACTTTATCTGCTCAGTATATTCAGACAGCTAAACAAAAACCACAAGAGGAATGCTTTCAAAAGCCCGTGTCAGTGTGACATGTTCAGGTTCGCCTGCATCGACCTCCCCTAACTGTCTTTGTCACTCAGATATGGATGCAGCCCATCACCGCCACTGGCCCGGGGTGCTGAAGGTTATTGCCGGCTGCCACATCTCGCTCTTCCAGATGCCTCTGCCCGAGGACGCCGTGCAGTTGGGCGGCTCGATGAGCCTGCACGGCAATCACATGACGCTGGCCTGCTTCCACGGGCCCAACTTTCGCTCCAAATCCTGGGCTTTGTTCCACCTGGAAGAGCCCAACATCGCCTTCTGGACGGAGGCACAGAAGATCTTGGAGGACGGTGAGAAAAGAAAAAAAAAAGCACCTATTTTTGGAAATGACAGCATTGTTAGAATGTATGAATAGAGAGAGAGATTTGTCTTTCTGTCACATCAGGCTCCAAAGACGATTCTACCTACATCGTTCAGACGCTGGATTTCCATCTTGGTCACAACACCATGGTGACCAAACCCTGCGGAGCTCTTGAAAGCCCAATGGCCACCATCACCAAAATAACGCGGCGCCGCCATGAAAACCCCCCACACGGTGTTGCAACAGTCAAGGAATGGTTCAGTTACGTCACTGCCATGAGAAATGAAGGTAAACGCTCAGTTTGAAAGGCTTTTAGCAGTAAAATTTCAATTTGCGCTTCTTGTAATCTGTTAAATTACTTAGAACCTAAAATGGTGATGAGTCACATGTGCACATGCCTTTATTGTACTATGGTAGAGTCACGTAAAGAACTTGATTAACATCCATCTCCTGCATTAGTAGCTTTTCAGTCAGTGAAACGAATAAAGAGATGGGACTCACTCAGAGAGGGAGCTATTTTGAATGTAGCATTAGCATTGTGTCGGTTTGAAGCACGGTGCTTTTACAGGTGAACTTCTGTAAATTGGCTGCACATCAGGCACCCTCAGCTTCAGAGCTCTCTGACAGGCAGGACCCGCCTTTCTTCCCAGCTGCTTTGACCTAGAGGCGCAGACGGAGGTTGAGAGTAGAGGCGCGGGCTCGCCCTCCTCTGCTGACGGGCCTTATCTCTTGTTTCAGAGCTGAACCTGCTCCGGAACGTGGAGGCCAACAACCAGGAAAGTGGAGCAGCCGCCAAAAGCTCCAGCTTGTTAAGCAGCTTCCGCAGCTCCTCCAGCTACAACCATGAAACGGAGACCATCTTCGCTCTACCCAGAATGCAACTGGACTTTAAGTCTATTCATGTGCAAGATCCCGATGAGCCGTCTCTGACAGGTGGGCCGGACGTCACACGTAAATCAGCCATTATCTTTGTTACCACTTCATGTGTACTTGGGTGTTTTAAGATGTGACAATTTCACATTTTATCGCACATTTTTCATCTGCTCGTGTTTGTCCCAGACTCCAGCAGCAAGCCCATAGTGGAGTGCAGCGTGGTGACCGAATTCACCGACCACATCTGCGTCACCATGGACGCCGAGCTCATCATGTTCCTTCACGACCTGGTGTCGGCCTACCTGAAGGAGAAGGAAAAAGGTTTTTGCCTTCACCTCCTTTCGTTCGCTCAGCGCTGGATCTCAGTCATTATTAAAACAACAGGAAGAGCGGCGTGTGCGCGGCAAAGCTCTTTGTGTGCCGCTGGACATTTTTGAGAGTGGGGACTGTTATTTCCACACTCAGCGGGGAGGTCACAGCGCCCAACACGCTCGGCATGTTAATGGCTTTTCTATTGTCAGAGAGAAACAAATTAACAGTCTCTGTGGTAGCAGCCTGGCATCCTTCATGACAATTAAAATAGTGGAGCCACTTTGTTGTGTTCGCACAGCTGCTGAATGGAAAAGAGAAAAGAAGAGAGGAGAGCGGTGGAGATTTTCATCAGGGTTTGATTAATCCTGATTCATTAGGGCCGGGCAGATGGCTATTTGAATCTAAATAGGGTTAGGAGCTCAAATCCAAAGGTGGGGGACTGAGTAATGAACGGAGGAAGTTTATTCATTCTTCTCCTGGCTGTTTGTCTTTTTTATTTAGTGTTTTCATTGTGTCTTTCGCTCCTTCTTGTCATCAGCTCTTTTCGCTCCGCGCCTGTTTGCCGCCCGGCCGGGCCAGAAGAGCCCCACGGCGCAGCACGACGGAAGCTCCTCGGACAAGGACAAAGAGGAGGGCATCAACTACACCACGGTGGATTGGAGGGAGTTCATGTGTAACACCTGGCACCTGGAGCCGACCCTCAGGTCAGTCGCATCCAGCTGCAGGGCTCCTGTTCTGGAACGGGATTGTCGCTGTTCTCCCAACTGTTCCGCCCTCTTCCCGTCTGTTGTGCCATTTAACTTTTGTTGATTTCCTTCGACTTCCTCTGTCCTCAGGCTTATCTCCTGGACGGGACGCAAGATTGATCCAGTAGGTGTGGACTACATCCTGCAAAAACTGGGCTTCCATCACGCCAGGACTACAATTCCCAAGTGGCTCCAGAGGGGCGTGATGGACCCCCTGGACAAGGTGCTCTCCGTTCTCATCAAGAAACTCGGCACGGCTCTGCAGGACGAAAAGGAGAAGAAAGGCAGAGACAAAGAAGAACACTAAGGAATGTGCTAACTGCTGTAATGAATTACTCAGACTACTGTACCAGGAACCGCTCAGACACACCTGTGAAGCCCAGCTCAGTCTGCCACTGTGGGGAAAACACCACTATCAGCTCTGACTCAAGCATTTTGCACCGTTTTTATTCCCTGTAAATTTGGAATCGTTAGTATGACTTGATCGCTTGAATGAAACCTGCCTCTTGTACCTGTTGTAAATCACTTTACTGAATTCCCTTGAAATTTTTTTTATTTAAATATTTCATGAGAAATGATTTCTTAAACCATTGCCTTTTCTTCGTTTCCCATGGAACACATGGTAGATATTGAGCTTTATGTATTTTATAGCCTAGCTATTTAAGAACTGTACCGCTGCAGTGTTGATGGTTTTCTGATTTTTGTTTCTTTTTTCTTTATATTATGAGAACAAATGAATGATGGGTGGTTTGGGCACATGATCAACTCAGTCATGAGAAAATGACAAGATTTCTTAACCAAGTTCCTTTCTTTAACTTAAATTAAATCCTAAACAATCTGTGACGCTCACCTCTGTTTTTCACCTCTATATTGAACAATTACTAGAAATGCATTTGTGGAATTCAGACTCGACTCTAAACTGTTGCCGCGGCTGTACGGAATGGACAGAACTGGGCTCCAGTCACAGCCCAGTTTAGATTTTTCCGTGCGGATCTGTGTGTATGTCTCACGGAGCTCTGGGGCAGCATCAAACATGATGCCGCTAAGGAGTAGAAACATAATTTTATTTCTTTTTTTTTTTTCAGATGTGGCTAAAACACTCTATTTTAATGGAGGAGCAGCCTCAAATCTCTTTGTTTCGCATCTATTGACACGTCTTCCTCCCCCTCTTCCTCGCTCCTGTGGTTAGAGACAGGTGTAGAGCGCTTTTACAAGAAACTTTAACAGCTGCGCGCTAGTTTAGTGAAGGATAATTAGCAGGTACATATGTAAGTCAGGACCTCCCCTCCAGAAGCCCGTCCACCGTCTGCACTAATCTCTTCCAGCGTGCACCCCCGCTCACCACGAGCCATGTTCTACTTTCGGATGCCCTGCCTCGACTCTGCATTTTCAATGGCGCGTTGGCGGGCGGAGAAGACACAACCAGGGGTGTCTTCTGTGATGTCTGCTTTGGAGAGTTACTGCAGCGCCACCTGGGGAAAAGGGAAAACAACAAAAAAAAAAAAAAATCCAGACGCGTCGGCGCGAGGGTGCGCTGGAGGCTTTGCTCTCCCTCACTCGCCAGGGATGGCCGTCGTTTTTGAATTGGATTCCTCCAGCTGCTCGCCGGATCCTTTGAAGCGCTTTGTATTTTACATCACACCGCAGCGTCTATACGGTAACGCTCCAGCCTGTAAAACCAGCCGGCCCACCGCTCCCTGCTCCTTAATGACGGCAGCTTCCTGCCTGTCCTGCTGCTGAATTATAGAACAGAAAGGGAAGTGCAAACATTAAAAAGTCATGACACGGCTGGAGGTGTTGGACGGTTTCAATTTTCCTGGCTCTGTCCAGACCGGCCCGGGATGGAAGTTCTGAGGCCTGTCAGGGAAAACTGATGGGTTCTGGCCCAAGTTGCTGGGAAAGTTTTGGAATACAGGATTGCAAAGTTGGAAAACAGCACCTCGGGAAGTTATATCTGTTATATCTGCTGAATACAGATGTTTTTTACTTCTCTTTTTCTGCTTTTCTGTGTGCGTGTCCTCCCTCCTGAATGACAGAGCGACCTGAGCGGTCAGAATATCAATATGTTGCACTTGGTCAAAGAGGCTTTTTAAACCTCGGTGCATACTATAAAATATTTACACAAGCCGGTAAGACGACTCAAAGCTGCTGAAAACTCACACCTACACGTATCGCTACCGGCGGCGCACAACAGCAAACACTAACTACTGACTTTCATATTCGGATCCTCGCTGCTAATTCTTGATTTTCTGTCCTAGTAAATCCGTGCAAGGACAAATCCAGCTCCTGTCCCATTACGCGCTCTTCCAATTAGCCAAAATGTATCTACTGCAGTTCTGCTCCTTCCAAAACTACTATTGTGATAAAAAACCTAGTGATCTCAGGGTTTCGCTTTCATTGCAGAAAACGGCTTTTATTTCGTTTTTCTTTCCCCCTCACATCTTTTTTAAACCATTTCCCTCATTAGGCTAATGATGAACAGAAAGTAGAGACACTTGACCCGGAGGAACGTGTGAAGTGTCCTTCGCTCTGCTTCCTGGCTTTGCCCTTCAGAACAAATGTGCCGGCCTGGAACAATAAAGGCCGAGTGGCGTCCGGATGAATCCCGCTGAGCGTCTCCGTGACGTACGGCGACCAAACCGTCTCAATACCAATGAGCAGATTTGAATTGGAGCCGCTTTTTGATTGAGTTTCTAATTGCTTGTTCCGCTTCGGCGGCTTTACCTTGATTTAATAATTTGCCGTAACGACGCTGCTGAGAGGATGAATGGAAAAGCTGCCTGTCGGTTTATTGGTCTGAGCGCTCACTTAGCAGCTTGATAAACTCGCGTTGGTTGGCCCCTCCGGGTCGATGGCTCTCCTCAATGTCACCATCTGCTTCTGCAACAGCAGCCTTAGAGCGGAACAACGGGACGGAGGTGGGAAGGTTGTGGGTTCCCACCCGCTGGCGCCAGGCGGCTTGGACGCTCTCCTCGTGTCTGCGCAGCTTTTCCACCTTTAGATTCTGTGAGTTTGTAACAGAACCCGAGACTTTTTTGTCCATGATGCAATATTAAATTTACATCTTGGCGCAGCGGCTGCGGATTCCTGGAGTCTCCGAGGCCTCTCCGTGTTCTGACTAATTCATCCGGACTGGGCTCGTGTTTCCTTCAGGCGCAATGTGAGCGTCAGATTCTGGTTCTCACATTTCATTCAGGATCCTCAGACGTCGGTTTGCTGGAGCTCTTCTTCATCGGATTGGAGAGACCTGATCATTGAATTTGGAGCCGGATTCACCGAAGCCCTCGGAGGAGCTTCTGCCGGGGCAGCGAGCCGGCGCTCCGTTTGCCCTGATCGTCCTCCCTGAGTAAGAGGCTGCCTCCAGAGTCCTGCAGAGAACAGCGGAACCCCACATTTATCTATAATCAGTCTCTTTGTTGACCTTTAGCGTTGACCTTTTTAAATTTAGAAGTAAAAGTCACCGGTAATATATGCATTCCTGTTCATTTGTGCTGAATATCGATGGACAGGCGAGGGAATCCATCCATCCATCCATCCATCCATCCATCCATCCATCCATTTTGATAAAAACGCTCTCCAGCTCGTGTTGGGGCATTCAGAGACCAGATGAGATCTGTAATCCCTGCTGGGGGACTGTAGGCAGAAGCCTGTTGAAGGGGGGGGTTGGTGCCCAGGAGTCATCCCAATCAGGTGCCTCAAACCCCCACGCTGCCCTCATCTGAACTCTCCCCGGGGGTCCCTGCGGCCTCCTTCCTTCTCTCTCTGGCCTCGGCCATTCTGGAGGAAATTCCTTCTGAAGCGCTTTTATCTGGAGTCTCATTCTGTCCTCAGAATCAACTCATGCCCGGAGGTCCCGGATCGAGCCTGAGCCAAATCATCAGAAATCACCCGTCTGCCCGTAGATGGAAGCTCCGTCTGCACTCCTCCCTCCCTGTCTTAGTGAGGAAGAGTGCCGGCCCCAAGCCTGACAGTTACAGATGGCTCCCAAGAAACCTGTGGTCATCCGACCTCTCCGATCCACAAATTCTATGTAATTGAAGCCATATTTCACTTCTATCAAATTCCGGTTGTTTAGGATTGTAAACTGATGACATTTGGGCATCATTTAAAGGTTCCAGCTTTGAATATTGTGAAGAATAAAATGTGACCATCAGCTTCCGTTGCTCGGTTTGGTCGGAAGAACAGCAAACATATCCTTGAGGATCACTACAGAAGAGCCAGACAAAGCTCATTTTGGAGTGTGTGAATCGGATGATTCGGTGTGTAATGGGCAGCGAGGCTGATCATAAACACTGTCTTCCTCAGGGTTTTTCTCTTCTTCGTTAGCAGTGAACAGGATCCCAAATGCAAACAGAGACGGAGCGCTGACGTGGCAACGTTCCCGGTAGAAAACAGGCTTTAACCAGGACGGGGAATTCAGTTGTGTGTGTTGTTAACCAGCAGGCTCAGCAGGAAGACGCTCCGTCTGTCTGTTCTGACAAACAGGAATCAATAATGAAAAAGGAAGAGATGATTTCTGCTGTTAGCGCCGGTTTCAGGCCTGACAGCTCAACCAGATGCTGCAAGTTGCTGTCGCGTAAAATAAAAAAAAAAAAAGGGGCTTTGGCAACTTGGCTGAATGTCAAGCTGTTAATTTGTCAGCAAGTTTGACTCCAAAATTACAATCCTATAACTGTGCAAGAGGTTCAAGCGCCTGTTAACACTCTAATGTGTTATAATCAGTGCTAGCTTATGTTGCTTAAGTGTTTTAGAGGTCAAAGGTTCTGAAATGCAGCCACACATGCTTGCAAAATCCTTGCTTTTGACACATTAGATGTGTGTTACAGCCATAAACGATTCAGTTAAAGTAAAAAAAAAAAACCAACTCATAAACCACACAAATGCCACTGAAAGTATTAAAATTTCATCCTGTCTTGTCTGGCTGGTTTTGCAGTGCAGGGCTGCATGCAAAGACTGGCAGTCATCCGCTGAGGATATGAAAGCATAAAACAACTTCTCAGCGGTTCTGCTTCGCTTCCATCACTGCGAAACATCATAAAGTCTTCACAGAGAAAAGAGACTGACAAGTCAACACTACGGACAGCCAAATAAAAATGTTGCTTCAGTCTGGTTCAATATTGAGGCAGTTCCACCTAATCTGGCCTCAAAAGTAAAAAAAAAAAAAAAACACAAAAACAAACAAACAAACAAAAAAATCCTAGGCCCTAAAACAGAACCATGAGGGATCCCACATGTAGGTGAGACAAACAAAGAGGTCGGACACGGAGCTGCAGCTGCGGCTGAGCGGTCCCGACTTGAAAATATAGAAACCGCTGACTTTCCTGAATCGATGCTTAAAGGATTAAAACTGCGACTTTCGCCGCTTCGCCGCTTTCATTCAGTCGCTCTTGAGTGGCCTGAAATTTTTCATGTAGATTGCTGTCAAATTACCATGTTTGTGAGCGAGAACAAGTGGTGGGACGTCAAGGATTGAAAGAGGACTAGGGTGGAGGATTAGAAAAACAGGTCCAGAGTGTGTGTGTGTGTGTGTGTGTGTGTGTGTGTGAATGCAGAATAACAAGGCAATTCTTCATCCATGAAAAAACAGGTAAAAAGGACCCAGGTACAGAAGCTGTTTTCAACAAAGATGTACAGTTACAAGATCTAAAGAGGAGAAGTGGTAGCCTGAGCGCACACGCTTTGTGAGAACTTTCATACGCAAAATGTTACACAACACAGATGACAACACGGATAAAATCAGTGGGAATCTGGTTGGAGAATCTCGGTTCTGAGTCACTCATGTTAATGTGAGTTAAACCAACAAAACAAACCAAAAACCAGACTTTTAGATGAACCCTCGCCTGTCTGCAGAAGATCACCGCCTCACCAGGCAAGTTTGAAATGAAGAAGGAAAGACGGAGGCGGTGTCCTTAAAGTCAGAGGGATCAACAATCCCTCCGTCAGCAGCTTAATTCAAGTTAAACCGTGAGATACTTGAAGCCAGTCAGCCTCAGTCAACGCGGGATGGAGTTTTTCCATAAAGATACTAAAAAACAGAAGTCAAACCTCTCAGTGAGTCAGGTTTCCGAGGGTTTGTGAAGAGTCAGACCATCAGGATGAGGAGAGAAAACAACCTAATAGGGTTTCTGTGCTTCTTCTTTTCATTATTATTATGCAAAGCTGCTTCATCGTTAAATTCACGATATATTTGCTGCAGCGATAAGTTGGGTAGATTCGATCGACGGGGGCTCCGCCGTCGTCTCACAGGCGTTTTTCCAAATGCAGACATGTGATTTAGGCTCCAGGTGAAGCCGCCCTAACAATGGCAGCTTTCCTAATCCTCTGATGACACCTTTTCATGTTCTGGAATAAGAGAGCTGCTGCAGTGCTCCGTCATTATTACCCTCCCAGACGCTCATAAAAGCTTTAATCTCGGTCATAGAAAAGTTAGATGCTGCGAATGTGGCTGTGATCACAGAGAACCGGCTCCCCTGGCCCCCAGAACTTTGGCTGCTCTGCTGTATTCAGATATTTTGCACCATTTTATTTCATTTTTTTCTGCCTGCGTCATCAAATCACTGTGCAATTGTGAACTGACTGAGGTAAACAGCGTTAAAAGTGCACATAATCTGCACTTATGTCAAAATAAAGACATTGCGCTGAAGAAAAAGGGCTTGTTAAATGTCAACATCACCCACAATTCTCAATACTCATCCATGAGCCCTCAGGTGTGGGCCCAAGTCCCTTATTTCTGCTGCTCCAAAGTAATAAAAGGCTATAATATATTTAGATGTCAGTCAGAATTTTAAAAAAAGGATGCCAAGTTCTGATCTCTCTCATGCAGCAAACTCATTTATGAAAAATAATAAAGAAAAAGTGAAATATGTGGTGCAGAAAACCCAACATATTTGAATAAACTTTGACTGCTGGAGTGAATAGTCACGTGGCTGCGCATGTTTAAAGCGTTTAAATGGAATTTGGTGCGAACAGGTGAAGTTGGAGGCGCGCTGAGCGGCGAACGGGTTAACGTCCTGCGCTTTGACGCAGGAGCGCTTAAGAGGAGGACAGACGCGCCGCCGATGAGCCGCCAGTCCGAGCCCAGCCGCGGAGGGAGAGCCGCGGGTCCGCCGACACTCCTCCGTCCCCGCGCTCACCATCCCCGGCTGCGAGGCGCCTCTTCCCCCGCGGCATGCGCCGCCCGTCCGCCTCCGAGCCTCGCCGCCAGCCGCTGCGTAAATGAGCTGAGAAAGTGGCAGAAAGCGCTGGATGGGAGATGAACGTGGCCGGGAAAGAGCCGCCGGAGCCGAACGAGCGACCCGCCAGCCTGCTGGTTCCAACTTCGGTAAGTGGACCCGCCTGGTCGCGCTCGTCTGGCCCGGTAACTCGGTCCTCCATGGGTGTTCCATCATATGCACTTTTACTCTACCTTTATCAAAGGTTTATTTAACTCCAGATAACCTTGTAGAGAGGCTTTATTTTTGGGTTTATTATTCTTTTATTTTTTTATTTTTTTATTTTTTTTAAATAAATAACAACACCTGTGTCCAATCGCCTAATCAGCCCGCTCTTCCACTACATATGGCACTTTTATGAATGATCTGTTTCAGGTGAATAAAATCTCCAGCAGATCAGTGGGGCAGATCGGATGATTCTTTGCTCATCCAACAGAGAAGATTGTGTGTTTTAGATTTTTATAGTCTACCGTTATTTTAAGATCACTTTGGCAGGACTGCTGCTCCGCAGCCCCAACATGCGTGATGGTGGTCCCATCAATCATGACCCATCTTCAGGGAAGAACTGTTCCTTCTCCACATTAAGGCTGTTCCACCTGGTCCCTGCCTGCCGCCGTTTCACATTTAGGGCCTTTTCAGAGGTGAAAATAGCTGGAGGTAGAAGCCAGCAGTACGGTAATTTGTCTTCTTCTGCTGCTGATAAGGCCCATTTTACAAGCACATTCAGGCCAGATAGGGGGATGAATTCTCTCACTGCAATATGGTCTTTAATTGTTTTCTGATTGTTTGCCTTCAATCAGTGTGTAATGATTTTTCAGCGAAAATTGTCCACCGTTGTGGACTAATGTATCAATTTAATCATGTAATTGTCATTTTCATCATCGTTAACGCTGTAATTGATTATTTCTCCAAAATTCCAATTTGCTTTTTCCATCTGATCACAAAATCTGCAGCCTGAGTTTCCATCTGATTCTGGAGCAACGTCCAATTACAGAAGTTATCACGGCCCCAGTTGACACAGAGTTTGTGAGTCGGTGAAAAACAGACACGTATTCCCTCTGGACTGTGGTGCTAAACCGTTTCTGGGATGGACCTGATGCCAGTGGAGACCAACAGCGTATAAAATGGCTCCAAATGACAATGACGGATATGTTCAGAGGTTATTGTGCAGCTAAACGTCGGGGATGCAATATCACCAGATCTCCACAGTCTTCCATATTAGAGTTGATGCCACAGTGGACAAACCTCTGAAAATAGCATTTTCAGGCCTAAACAGTAACTTGTTTATTCTTTAAAAATCTAAACAATCCATACAATTTAACTGACCCAACTTTTCTGCTAAATCTTTAGTAGTTAAACAAGCGTGCGGATGCTGCATGTGCTGCCCTCTGGTGGCCGGATGCCGCCATCTACTGCTGCTTTGACTGTAACACCAATAATGAAAGGCAGTAATGAGCAAATTAGTGCTCTTTCATTTTTGAAAGGGTTTTTTAAGTGTGCTATGTTGATTTGTTGGTAATCAGCTTTGTGAACATTTCTCAGCTCTATCCAGATATATTGGTAGCGTCTGATCTTTTATTATGACTGACTTTTTAAACGATCTTCCTTGTGTGCTTGCAGGGTTTCATTAGTATTTACTAATTACAACCTGCTGATCCACATCTGTAACTGCCTTGTGTTTGTATCCTGGACGGTTAACTTCTCGTTTTTAGTTGCCTGCGACCCACATTTCCCAGCGTGGCGTTCGTCCGTCAGCCTGTTATGGTCTACACTGGACACTGGCGACACCTTTAATGTCTTTACTCCCTGAAGTCCCTCTTGGTTTGCACTTTCAAGAGGCTTTTGCTTTTAGACTGCGATACCTGAGCCCAGAGGGATGTCTGGCTGTGCTTCAGATTTGATTAAGCATTTTCCCTTTTCACAACTCTCATTGTGCATTTACCGCCGGCTGAAAGTGCACCAAGCTGAATTTTCCCATTTCGATCAGTCGTAACAGTTCAGACTCTGCTGCGTTTACATTTAATTATAGTTTGGCTGTTTAATTTTGTGTTTTTCCAGTGTAACGAAGGCCGCTGGTGTAGAATCCTTCATAGGGAGAGTTAACAATGGCTTTAATGACAAATGACAACAACTTTAACGTATCTTGGCTCCATCCTTGGAATCTGCCAAGTCAAAGTGAACCCAAAGTCACAAAACAAATCTGGCCGAGCTTCATGTCAAGAGCCGAATTTTATTTGGCCAATTTGTGTCAGGCCTCATCTGCGGTTCACATCAGTCTGTTTTTTGTTTTTTTTTTTTCTTGTTCCTACGGCTGACCTTCAGTCAGATGAATTAAATATAAAGCAGTTCTTTTAATAGCTCAAATTTGGCTTTCAAACGAATGCAGATGCAGTGACATAGTCATTTGCAAATGCTTGGACAGAAGGGAAAGCCGTGCAAACATAAGCAGGAGCGTCTGCAGTAGGAACATTAGCTCGGCCGCGTGTTTGAATTGTGTTGTCAGGGTTTATTAGCGCCCTGATGGACAGGCGGCATTTGCACAGCGTTTCCCTGCCTCTTCATGTTGAGACAGACTCTATCCTGTTCTTAGCTCAAGTAGTATATTTGTCAGGACTTGAAAATCCGTTCTATAAGTTTCTTTAGGCGTGTTTCTGTCTTGAAGAGCAAAGCCATTCGAAGCGTTTCACATCCCTAGAAGACGAGAAGACGATAAAAAGCAATACAGAAAGCTTGTTGGGATTTTAAGAGGATCCTGCATTAGTTCAGAGAGAAATGTTTGTTTATTCTGTTATTGGTAACAGGACTAATTTATTAGGCACTTTTATTGTCTTTCTTTCACCGCTCGGAGCACTTTACATATTGTTAAAGCTTGTATTCATCCATACACATACACACACACACACCCTGGTGATCATGTAATGGTGGCTACAGCAAAAGCCAGTCACACACATTCCTCCACAGCTTCAGAAGCTCTTTGGGGTTTGGATTCTTGCTCAAGGACACTCCTGTAAACCGCAGGAAACTGCGTTTGATCCAAAGATCTTCGTATGCGGGAGCCACCACTCCAGATCTGAAACACCTCAGATGATCCTTGTTGCTGACAGACGCGTGTGATTGTTTATTGAGATGTTGTTGTGACAGGACTGTGTGTCTTAAGGATGCACTTTAAATGTTGTTCACATACATATTATTGCTCACTGACAACATAATTCACTCTATCCCATTGGTAGATAGATTTATAGTAGATCTGTCTACCAAAATCTATCTAACTAGATCTACAGTAAAATCATCGATTGTGATCCTGGTTAAAGGAAGTGATGAATTTTCCTGGATCAATTTCTCCCCTAATTGGTAGGTCCTGCTTACTGTTGCGCCGACTTTGGTCAAGCATGAGTGTACTTTTCTGATTCTGTGTCGCTCACAGATCCTTCAAAATGTTTGTCGTTAGAGTTCTGTGCTGGAGGCACTCTTCCTTTTGGGAACGAAGCCTTGCAGCCTAAATCTTGTTCAGAAGTGTGTTCATTTTTTTCAGTCCCACCCACTCTGTTTACCACTGGCTGCTCGCTAAATTTAGTATCCTAAATTTTCTTGAAGTGAGGGACTCTTGGTGCCTCCATCGTTCATTCTTCACCTCCAGATTGAGACTGTTCGATTGTGCTCTTGCTGTAAATTCAGTCATGATTTTAAGACTTATTCTCGGGCCATGTTTCAGAGCCAGAAAAGGCTAGATTTACTGCCCCTAGTCGAGGAGTTCAAGTAATCTTGGTCTGTGTGGGTCCAGAGAGTGCTGACTCAGAGTGGAAAATCACAATTTACCAGCAAATCTCCATTCCAGCAGTCAACTCCAGTCGCCAGCTGTGACCAAAAGAATCATACAGCAAATACGAGCGGCTGGAAGGAGCCTCGTCTGCGAGGAGGCTGCGCTCCGAGGTGGAGAGAGGAGCTCAGAGTAAAGCTGCTGGCCTCCACGTCAAAAGACCCCCAGGTGGAGGCGATGCTGGCATCTGGTCCAGAGGTCTTCCGGCACTCCTCCGGGCCAGCTTTAAAGGCATGCAGAGCTTGTGTTGGAGTTAGCAGGGCACTAGAGCGGATCCAAGTTGAGTTCTGGATCTCTGAAGGTGCAGGACCAGGTCAGGAACTGACTCGCAGAGGACGGGGATGGATAGAAGCATGAACGAATGGAGGGAACTCGGCTCTGGTGCACCTATGATTTATTAAAGCACAGGCAAGAGAGGTAACGACAACAGATGTAACAATACAGTATTTATTGTGTCGTTACCTTACACTACCTACACGTTTGAGGAGATATTCATCAGTGTAATGTCAAAAACGGACCAAGCAGCAAAGAAAAACACAAACCTCAGATCAGTGCAAAGTGGATTGTGCAGAGGTTGATGCAACACAGTTATCAGAGACAGATGCAGACAAATCAAACCCAGCTTGTCCCTCTCTAAAGGCGCGCACAAAGAAAAATGACATGTGTGTCATATTTGCAGCCCCCCGCGGTGGCACGCCTGATGGCGCCTCTTGGCAGGAGCTGCGAAGGCGTAATTATACCCCGGCGAAGTGTGAAAGTCGATGCTTTTTTAATTCATAAAAGTCAATCATGTTTTAACCAAATCACTTCTGCACTTTCTTCAGTCCACCAATTTTTCCACAGCATCCTCAGTTTTTAAAAAAAAGGGTGTGGGAGGGGAGACTTTTTATCATAAAAGAGGTCATATTTAGAATTTTACTGCTGCTGGTTTAATCATCACCTGGGGTTACAACTCGTGTCACGTGTTTTCTGAATCCTGTGAGCATTCGCTTCTTCTGCTGTGGTAAATGTTTGGCAATAATATTGGAAACTATTATATATTGATGATTTCCTCTCAGATGGCAGGTTGCTTTTATCGCCGTATGGCTGTGATCTACTAGAAGGAACTCGAGGAACCCAGGAGAGTTGTGAAATGAGCCAAAGGGCAGATTCCAGTGTCATATTATCAATTAATCCTTTTTATAAACTTATAATTAGTCCCATTTGGAAGTGCAAAGACACATGTATAATACAGTCCTATACACAGTTCATTATTTAAGCCACTATGGAGCCAGACGGTAATTAAAGTCTTAATTAGCTTCTGTGTTAATGTGAAAAAAGTCAAGGCTGAGACACGGATACATCAAAACAAGCTGCGCTGACAGTTTGGACCCTGTCTTGATGTTTTCTTAGCAAATAAAAAGAGAACTGCTCTTCCGCATCATTAATACAGCATTTCATTAGCATTTTTATTTAGCTGTGAGGCAGGAAACTTATGCATCCTAATATCCTCACTGATTTCCAAGTGAGAAATAAAAGAACCTACCTAGGCCCTTCATGCGCTGGGTGGACCTTTGAGGACGTCTCTGTGGGTGTCACCAACACCATGTAAAGTACATACATGCATTACAAATGTAATGGGATAATTCCTCAAAACCTACACCAGGTTTCCACAGGACAAATGCTAAATACAGGAAACTAAGAAGAAAAGTGTCTAATTCGACTGACGGTGTCAGTATTGTAAGGAAGTAGAAAATCTTTTTTTTTTTTTTATCGCAATGGTGTGTGTCAAATGTACAGGAAAGAGACTGGGCAGATTTCCTCCCTCTGGCACGGCTGTTCTGAAACATACAGAAAGACGCAAGCTAATCTCACACGTATTGAGTGCTTTGGGCTGGAACTGTGACTGTCACGCACTCAGCCGTGCTTTTATTTGCGCAGCGGAGCTCTGTGAGGCGAGCCTATTCAAACAATGAATATACAATGGGGAGGAAATACATCAAGTGGCTCTGATTCCCCGCGGAGCCTCTCTGAGGGGATGATTGCAGGAGGTATAATACCGCGTCTCTGAGTTGAGAACACAGATTGAATATTGACATGTACAGCATGGCTCTGCATGCGGAGGGAGCACTGATGCAAACGATTCATTTAGGGCGCATACAGACGGTTTCTGCATGGTAATTTGCGAGACAGCAGCATCAAATAACCAAGTTTCTTCAAAGAACGAATGCGCACATGCACACGTGCACGCGCACACAAAGTCTTGTACTTCTACCTTTTTGCAGACAGAGTGTATGAGTATTAGTCTCTGACCATCATAACCAAGCCCCCAACCCTGACTTCATTCACATTGACCATCAAACAGGCCTTTTTAGTTGTGAGGACCAGCCAAAGTGTCAAGAGTATTTAGTAAGAACACACACACAACACACACACACACGCACAAAACCCTTGCAGTTGAACGGTCTATCAGTCTACGAGCTATACAAGTGACACGTTGTCAATTCAACAGATTTTGCAAGATTTATGCTGATGCTGTATTATTCATCCTTATTTGTGGCCACGTGAGTTTTAGAGAAATAAGAATTCTGTTTCAGTTGTTAGTCAGAGATGCTGTGCACGAGTCCTCAGGCCTTCTTACTACACGTCCACGTGTTTGAGGAAAAAGACACAACCCGAAAGGCGGTAAAACATCAACGCTGGTAGCAAAGGTGCCGTGTCAGCATCTACATTTTAAGTTTCAAAGCCACCCTGGTTGTGCAGATCTGACGTCATGTAGCTGCTGGTGCGAGTCCCCTCCGATGCTTGCAGCTGAAACGCGAGTCATGATTTGCAGCTTTGAAATGCGAGACCCTATTTCAGCCTATTACCGAGCTCTTGCAGCATGTTAACATTACTGTTTTAAACACTGTTTGTCACACCGTGGAAAAAGTTGCAAATTAGCTTGGTTAAAAAGATTTATGAACAGATGTAGCAGTGAGATTGAAAAGAAATGAAAATTCTTCTTTGAATTTGACTGTTTTGTAGATTGTTCTTTTATACTTGGAGATCTATTTTGAAATAATTGCAGCTTGGGTGGAACTGGAGCATGTCGGAGGAGTCCTGTACCGCAGGCAGGCGCCGCAGCTAGTTTACCCAGCATGTCTGAGTCACACCTGCTGTTTTCACAGAAATGTATTAAAAATGCCTCAGCATAAACCTGCTGAAGTGCATTCAAACAAACCTTTATGATAATCGGTGCAGCGTCTCTAAAGTGTATCCGTGAACAGCGCTCGCAGTCGGGTTTCGCCGCTGCTGACACCATGTGAGGTTGTTCCGATGGCAGGAGGAAGCTCCACCGTGGTAATCAGCAGTGCAGCACAGCCATGTTGGGTTAAAATAAATAAATAAACAAGCAAACAGCACAGTTGTCACTTAAAATGATGGATTTTCTCATTAGTGCAGCTATATCTTGGGGCTGCTGTGAATGAATGTGTGAAAAATCCAATTAATTCGAATTTAACCTTTATTCTTTAAAGCTGAGGGGGCAGCTTTGCATGTCAGTTCTTCCAAACAAGAGGTAACTTAAGGATCAGTTAGAGGAGAGAG